>VXCM01007127.1:0-24385 GCA_014773175.1 Lucifuga dentata
CAAGTAAGACTGAAATGACAACATATAGTAATTATCCTTACTTCTTTTAATATCTCCCTGCAGCTCTTCCAGTCATTTATGATAAATCATTTCTGTTGAATCGAGCAACAAAGTTCATGTTTGTCAGTTTATGTTTTAAAGAAATAATTCTTGTTCAAATTCTGTTTCAAAAAACCGATCTTTAAAGACTCAATATATTAGTACTTAAATACTTTATTATTTTATAGATACTTTTTAAAAATTTTATAGATATTTTACTGGAACAGTGTGTCTTTCAGTTGAAATCTTTTTTTTTCAATCCATTTTAATCCCTAAATAAAATGTGAAATAATTTTTATTGACTCAACATCTGCTGCTACAACAGGCACCACCACCAATACTCCCACCACTACTATGAGGTTCCCCCCCACCACTACTACCATACCACCCACCACCATTAGTACTCCCACCATGTCTAACACCACCATCACTGTTACAACAATGACTACTCCTACTTCTGCAGACCCAAGTATTTTTTTTTTTGTTTTTTTTGGTAAAAGAGGCTCCATGTATCACTTGTCTGTTATCATACATTATGAGTGATACAAACACAGCTGCTCTATTTGTAGGCGGCCATAAGAATTCAAGATCAAAAATTTTTTTTTTTAAATTACACAGAACTAACCTAAGTAGAGTACTGGACTGGGTCAAAGTCAAGGCCCCAGTACATTTCAAATGACATAACAAGACAAGACAAAAAGGACAGGCCAATGAACATAATTTAGGTTAAACTCAGAGTTGTTAAACTATCTGTATTTCTTTTAATATCTCCCTGCAGCTCCTCCAGTCCTTCATAAATACATGGTGTCTCTTGAGATGAACACCACCGATGTTTCAGTAATCAATCGACTGAGGATCATTCTGAGAAACATCAACTTTCCCATCATTCTCAGCAATGACATACGAGTCTCTGATGCCAACATTTCTACAGGTAACTTGGTTTAAATTATTTTGATTTTGTTAATATTGTAATGTGACAATTTCATTATTCAACGATGTTATTGAAATACTGGACATATATAAATTTTTTTTTTGATAATCTCATCATTTCAAATTGTCTCTAATTGTCTCCAGTTTGCTTTCGGAGCACTGCTGGCTTCCAGTGCAGATGTGAGGATCAGTATCGTTGGTCATGTGACCAGTGTCTCCTGTATGGACATTGTGACACCATCATTAACAGCACGTGTGGATGCATCAATGCCTTTCCTTCTGATGGACAGTATTGCCAGTTTGTTGACCAATACAGTAAGCAGCTTTTCTCTGATTATGTGGGCTATAAGCAGATGTTACAAGTGTCTACGTTTGTTACTATTCAGTGGCTATTTCTCTTTTTTTTTTCCATCTAAACAGACTTTACAACATGTCCTACTCCAGCAACCCCTCAACCACCAACAAGTAAGACTGAAATGACAACATGTAGTAAAAGAAAAGCACATGATTTTGCTTAAAATCACAGCTGTTAAATTATTCTTATTCCTTTTAATATCTCCCTGCAGCTCCTCCAGTCCTTCATAAATACATGGTTACTCTTGAGATGAACACCACAGATGTTTCAGTAATCAATCGACTGAGGATCATTCTGAGAAACATCAGCTTTCCCATCATTCTCAGCAATGACAGACGAGTCTCTGATGCCAACATTTCTACAGGTAACTTGGTTTAAATTATTTTGATTTTGTTAATATTGTAATGTGACAATTTCATTATTCAACGATGTTATTGAAATACTGGACATATATAAATTTTTTTTTTGATAATCTCATCATTTCAAATTGTCTCTAATTGTCTCCAGTTTGCTTTCGGAGCACTGCTGGCTTCCAGTGCAGATGTGAGGATCAGTATCGTTGGTCATGTGACCAGTGTCTCCTCTATGGACATTGTGACACCATCATTAACAGCACGTGTGGATGCATCAATGCCTTTCCTTCTGATGGACAGTATTGCCAGTTTGTTGACCAATACAGTAAGCAGCTTTTCTCTGATTATGTGGGCTATAAGCAGATGTTACAAGTGTCTACGTTTGTTACTATTCAGTGGCTATTTCTCTTTTTTTTTTCCATCTAAACAGACTTTACAACATGTCCTACTCCAGCAACCCCTCAACCACCAACAAGTAAGACTGAAATGACATGTAGTAAAAGAAAAGCACATGATTTTGCTTAAAATCACAGCTGTTAAATTATTCTTATTCCTTTTAATATCTCCCTGCAGCTCCTCCAGTCCTTCATAAATACATGGTTACTCTTGAGATGAACACCACAGATGTTTCAGTAATCAATCGACTGAGGATCATTCTGAGAAACATCAGCTTTCCCATCATTCTCAGCAATGACAGACGAGTCTCTGATGCCAACATTTCTACAGGTAACTTGGTTTAAATTATTTTGATTTTGTTAATATTGTAATGTGACAATTTCATTATTCAACGATGTTATTGAAATACTGGACATATATAAATTTTTTTTTTGATAATCTCATCATTTCAAATTGTCTCTAATTGTCTCCAGTTTGCTTTCGGAGCACTGCTGGCTTCCAGTGCAGATGTGAGGATCAGTATCGTTGGTCATGTGACCAGTGTCTCCTCTATGGACATTGTGACACCATCATTAACAGCACGTGTGGATGCATCAATGCCTTTCCTCCTGATGGACAGTATTGCCAGTCTGTTGACCAATACAGTAAGCAGCTTTTCTCTGATTATGTGGGCTATAAGCAGACGTTACAAGTGTCTACGTTTGTTACTATTCAGTGGCTATTTCTCTTTTTTTTTTCCATCTAAACAGACTTTACAACATGTCCTACTCCAGCAACCCCTCAACCACCAACAAGTAAGACTGAAATGACAACATGTAGTAAAAGAAAAGCACATGATTTTGCTTAAAATCACAGCTGTTAAATTATTCTTATTCCTTTTAATATCTCCCTGCAGCTCCTCCAGTCCTTCATAAATACATGGTTACTCTTGAGATGAACACCACAGATGTTTCAGTAATCAATCGACTGAGGATCATTCTGAGAAACATCAGCTTTCCCATCATTCTCAGCAATGACAGACGGGTCTCTGATGCCAACATTTCTACAGGTAACTTGGTTTAAATTATTTTGATTTTGTTAATATTGCAATGTGACAATTTCATTATTCAATGATGTTATTGAAATACTGGACATATATAAATTTTTTTTTGATAATCTCATCATTTTAAATTGTCTCTAATTGTCTCCAGTTTGCTTTCGGAGCACTGCTGGCTTCCAGTGCAGATGTGAGGATCAGTATCGTTGGTCATGTGACCAGTGTTTCCTCTATGGACATTGTGACACCATCATTAACAGCACGTGTGGATGCATCAATGCCTTTCCTCCTGATGGACAGTATTGCCAGTCTGTTGACCAATACAGTAAGCAGCTTTTCTCTGATTATGTGGGCCATAAGCAGACGTTACAAGTGTCTATGTTTGTTACTATTCAGTGGCTATTTCTCTTTTTTTTTCATCTAAACAGACTTTACAACATGTCCTACTCCAGCAACCCCTCAACCACCAACAAGTAAGACTGAAATGACAACATATAGTAATTATCCTTACTTCTTTTAATATCTCCCTGCAGCTCCTCCAGTCATTTATGATATATCATTTCTGTTGAATCGAGCAACAAAGTTCATGTTTGTCTGTTTATATTTTAAAGAAATAATTCTTGTTCACATTCTGTTTCAAAAAACTGATTTTTAAAGACTAAATATTTTAGTATTTAAATACTTTATTATTTTATAGATACTTTTTAAAAATTTTATAGATATTTTACTGGAACAGTGTGTCTTTCAGTTGGAATCTTTTTTTTCAATCCATTTTAATCCCTAAATAAAATGTCAAATAATTTTTATTGACTCAACATCTGCTCCTACAACAGGCACCACCACCACCACACACCCCACCTCCACCACCAGTACTCCCACCTCTACTATGAGGTCCCCCACCACTACTAGCACACCCCCCACCACCATCAGTACTCCCGCTACTACCACGTCTCCCACTACCACTGTTATAACAATGACTACTCCTTTTACTTCTGCAGACCCAAGTCTGTTTTGTTATGTAAAAAAAGCTCCATGTGTCACTTGTCTGTCATCATACATTGTAAGTGATATTCTAAACACAGCTGCTCTATATGTAGGTGGCCATAAGAATTCAAGGTCAAAATTTTTTTTAGAAATTACACAGAACTAACCTAAGTAGAGTACTGGACAGGCTCAAAGTCAAGGCCCCAGTATATTTCAAGCAACATATGATGACAAGACAAAAAAGACAGGCTGATGAACATAATTTAGGTTAAACTCAGAGTTGTTAAACTATCCGTATTTCTTTTAATATCTCCCTGCAGCTCCTCCAGTCCTTCATAAATACTTGTTTTCTCTTGAGATGAACACCACAGATGTTTCAGTAATCCATCAGCTGAGAATCATTCTGAGAAACATCAACTTTCCCATAATTCTCAGCAACGTACGAGTCTCTGATGTCAACATCTCTACAGGTAACTTGGTTTATATTATTTTGATTTGTTTAATTTTATAACAGTAATTTCCAAAAAGGGTGATTTATTCCCTACACTCTCATTTCATTTCATTGTTCAATGGTGTTATTGAAATACTGAACATGTAAATTATTTGATAATCTTATTTCAAATCGTCTCTAGTTTGCTATCCAAGCACTGCTGGTTTCCAGTGCAGATGTGAGGATCAGTATCGTTGGTCATGTGACCAGTGTTTCCTCTATGGACCTTGTGACACCATCATTAACAGCACGTGTGGATGCATCAATGCCTTTCCTCGTGACGGACGGTATTGCCGGTCTGTTGATCGATACAGTAAGCAGCTTTTCTCTGATTAGCAGACATTGTTAATTATCTTGATATAAATATTTCTCACCAATGTTCTCACTGATCAGCTGTTCCTCTTTCTTTTTCTGCCAACAGATTTGACAGCTTGTCCTATTCCATCACAAAGTAAGACTGAGAACATGACATGTAATGCTAGATAGTTTAGGGCAAAATCCAAGATGTTAGAGTATTAGAGGATTCAGTTTTTAAAAAAATATCTCCCTGCAGCTCTTCCAGTCATTTATGATTTACCATTTGTAGTGAGTTGAGCACTAAAGTTCATGTTTGTCTGTTTATGTTTATGTTTTAATGAAATAATTCTTGTTTAAACTCTGTTTCAAAAAACTGATCTTTATGGATCAACTCAGCTCAGTCGTATGTTAGTATTTAAATACTTACCGGTAGATACTTTACTTATTTTATAGATACTTTACCGAAACAGTGTGTCCGTCAGTTGAAATGTTATTTATTTATTTATTTATTTATTTTATTTTCCATCTATTTTAATCCCTAACTAAACTGTGAAATAATTTTTATTGACTCAACATGTTCTCCGACAATAGGCACTACTACCACGCACCCTACCACTACCTCCACCACCAGTACTCCCAAAACTACCATGTCTCCCACCAACACCACCACCACCACTCCTCTGACTTCTCCCACCAACACCACTACTACTCTGACGTCTCCCACCAACACCACCACTCCTCTGACGTCTCCCACCAACACCACTACTACTCTGACGTCTCCCACCAACACCACTCCTCTGACGTCTCCCACCAACACCACTACTCCTCTGACGTCTCCCACCAACACCACTACTACTCTGACGTCTCCCACCAACACCACTCCTCTGACGTCTCCCACCAACACCACTACTCCTCTGACGTCTCCCACCAACACCACTACTACTCTGACGTCTCCCACCAACACCACTCCTCTGACGTCTCCCACCAACACCACTACTCCTCTGACGTCTCCCACCAACACCACTACTACTCTGACGTCTCCCACCAACACCACTCCTCTGACGTCTCCCACCAACACCACTACTCCTCTGACGTCTCCCACCAACACCACTACCACTACTCCTCTGATGTCGCCCACCAACACCACTACCACCACCACTCTGACGTCTCCCACCAACACCACCACTACTCCGACATCTCCCATCAACACCATCACCACCACTACTCTGACATCTCCCATCAACACCACCACCACTACTCTCTCTCCCACCAACACCACTACTCTGTCTCCCACCAACACCACCACCACCACTACTCTGACGTCTCCCACCACCACCACCACTACTTCTGCCACTACTACGAGGTCCCCCACCACTACTACCACTTCTCCCACCACTATCACTGTTACGACAGCGACTACAGACCCAGGTGCAGTGCCTCCAGAAAGTTTTCAGACCCTTTAACTTTTTGCACATTTTGTGTTTTAAATTTAAATGGATATAATTACCATTTTTGCCTGTTAATCTACACTCAATTACCTATAATGAGAAAGTAAGAAACATGATGTGAGAAATTTTGTAAAGTTATTAAAAACTGAAATCTTTAATTTAGATAAGTATTCAGACCCTTAATTCAGTACTTTGTAGGAGCCCCTTTGGCAGCAATTACAGCTGCAAGTCTTCTTGGTTACGTCTCTACAAGCTTTGTATGCCTGGATTTGGGCAGTTTATCCCATTCTTCCTGGAAGATTCTTTCAAGCTCCATCAGGTTGGATGGGAAGCAATAACTTTTCAAAAATTTCTAACAGCATGTTTTCACTTTATGAGTTATTGAATATATCTTGTATTAATGGGCACAAATTGCAGTTTTCCATTTAAAATTAAATCTAAAATAAAATGTGTGGAAAGTGAGGAGGTCTGAAAATTTTCTGGAGGGACTGGTTTTTCTTTTCTTTTTTTTTTATGTAAAAGAGTCTCAATCTATAACTTGTCTATCATCACACATTATATGTTGAGTGATAACCTAAACATGGCTGCTCCAATTAGAACTGAAAGTCAAAATTTTAAAAAATTACATGGAACTAAACCAAGGAGAGTACTGGACTGGGTCAAAGTCAAGGCCACTTTATATTTCAAACAACATAAGATGACAAGGCAAAAGGACAGGCCGATGAACATGTCCTATATAGACTAAAGCAAGGAGAGTACTCGCAGTGGTTATAGTTTATTTGTAAAGAAAAGTAGAAAAAAAGATAGGTCTGTTCGTTCATTTCATAAAAGGAAGACAGAGAGTTTGTTAGTTTAAATAATGCAGAGTTTTTACATTCTGATCCAGCAGGGCCAGCAAGCAGGGTCAATTAAAATTAGGAAAACTATTAGAAATAGCAAAGACAAAAGACAAGAGTTCTCACTGGGGCTCATACACAAAGAACACAGAAAGTCACTGTGTCTTCCTCGTAGGAAGATGTCTTTTTGCCCTAAAAGTTCTACTTTGCATCAAGTATACTGGGGCCTTTATATAGAAGTGTCTGTTAAATGCACGGGAGATATGGCATGTGTACAGCATTCAAATTTAGTTTTACTTTGTTAATCAAAACATGCTGAACACATTTAAATTCATCACAATTTTCAACCCTAAAGAGCAACTTAACCTCCCTGTTTTATCTTGACCACATCTTCTTTACATATTAAAAAAATGCCTTCAAACCCTAAAAAAAAAAAAGGGTTGGCCACTACTTCCCCCCCCCATGAGAATGTATCTGTTTTAATATGCCTTGATTATTGCTTGGACTTTCTCTGAGGGGAGGCCCACCGTGCCAGAGGTTGAAAACCTCTGGCCTAAATCAAAGTGACAAAAGTGACAATAACATCGATGTGTAACCAGAGGGTGTGGAGTACATGACAGTATAATGGATTGTCTTTCATTTTGAGATCTAGAGGGCAGCTACACTGGTGATTTTTCATGAAAAAAAGGGAAAGCACAGCCATTACAATTAACAATCCAGAATGGCACCAGAATCAATTGATAGCATTATTAAGTGGCTCTACATATAACTTAATAATGGAGTTAGTGTTAAGTTGCTCTTTAATAAAGTAAAGTTAGTTACAAAGGATGTGCAATTTTGAGAATACTAATTTCAAGTCATATTAAATGACACACAAGCACTAACGAGAGGCTTCTGCTTGGTTTAGAAACAAAAGACTCCAATGTGAAACCTTATCAGATTTTCAGATGAAAACATTTATGGTGGAAAGATACTTTTACAAATATTTTTAATTAATTTGCTGCAAGTCTGATACAAGTTCCTACTTGTCATTTTAAGTTGATTGATCTCAAATTTTTAATGACTTTCTGAAACAATTTACCTCTCATGATTATTAATCTGGTTCTTCACACTGATTTACTCATCGTCAATGGTTTGCATCTGGTCTTAGCAGAACATGAAACTAGCCCAGAGTCATCCAGTTCTGCTGGTTCTGGGCATTATCAATTGACAAAAAAAATGTATTAATGTACATATATCATTAGACTTGCTAATTTATAAATGGTGCTAACTTTTTCAAACAGTACTCCAAGTGAATCTATCAGTCACACTGAACAGGACATATGACGTGGCCTTAAGCGATTCATCAAGTTCTGCATATACGAATCTTAGATCTGAGATTGAGCCAGTGGTAAGTGAAGATTACAGTTCTTTTATTTTCCATTGCTTATGTTTTAATGCTCATGTCATCAACCATATCTCTCCCACAGTTAAATCGCCAGTACAGTACACTAAAGGGGTTCAGAAGTGTTTCTATAACAAGATTCAGGTACAGTATTTTTGGCATTAAAGGACCATACCAGTGATTTTGCATATTTGAGTTCAATCAACATTACCCATATACATGCTACAGTTCTGCCAACAATTTTCCAAAATATAAAATCATATTTTAGTTTTTATGTTGTTTTACCAAATTCCCTTATCTTTCAAAATTAAATGTTCAGGTGATACACTCATCTTAAAATTCAGTGTTTTGCCTGCTAACACATACTGTATGTACACATGTTGAAGGCACAGTCATTTTAATGTCTCTGGTAAAAGCAGCTTTCTTCTGGGACTATATTCCCTGGTGGAGATATACATTTTTTTCATATAGCTCTGTGTTTGATTGGTTAAGTAACTTTGAAAAAAAATAATAATAAAAACAGCATAATAACAGCCTGTGATGGATTACTTATCTCAAACACATTTCCAGTCTCTACAAGTTGCTTTTTATAGTGTACTGAAATTAACTGAAACCAGTGGCAGTCTGGAAGGTAGGAAAACCTGTTCGAAAATGTACTGCTCCAGTTGTATTTCTTTTTTGGGAAATGATTGACAGTGAAGTGATATGTATACTGATAGTATTTACTGGGCTCAATCATGCAAAATCACCAGTATGGTCCTTTAATAAATATTTAAAGAAGGCTTGCAGGATTTGATTCACATTTTTCTGACTTTTGTGTGTGTTAAACAGTCAAGGCAGCACAATTACACACATTGTTATTGAGACAACATTCATTGATGCTGATGAAATGATTAAAGCAAATGAAGAACTCAAAACAGAACTACAGCCTGTTGCTCCTGTCATTGAAGTTAGAGCAGTATACTATAGTAAGTCAAAAATACAGCTTCAAACTAATTAAAGCAGTAAAGCATTTGTAAAATGGACTGAGTTCTTTACTGATATTTTTCTCTTTTTCAAAAGGTCCAGATCAAATCCGCCTTTCAGAGGAAGCAGAAATTTTTACTGGTACCAGCATAACTCTGACAACTGACCCTCCTGCAAATGTTAATGTGGGACCAGTTATTGGTTCTGAGTGGGAATTTGCAAGGAGAGAAATTACAGACAGCACAAGGAGGAAAATAGATACTTCTAGCTCTACATCTAAGCTTACAATTAAAAACATTATAATGGCTGATGCAGGTAAGTGGCAGCTTAATAGCTTTGATCAACAAATCCACATTGATGATTTGTCTTGTTCCAGAAATAAACTGATCTGAAGACAAAGAAACAGCCATTATAAGCATAATATTTTTCTGGATCTAGGGTATCTTTAACTGTGAAATACATGTCAAAATTGATTGCATGTTACTAAATCAGTGTCATCTCAGCTACACATTAGTGGTTGCTGCATGTTTCTGCTCTATTTGTTATTGTACATAAGTTCTATTAAAGTCCCCATCCAAGCAGATATTTTAATCCAGCAGAGTTTGATCTTAATCTGGACCATATTGAGCCTATTGATAGTTTATCATGGGATAAATGTGCTGGATTTTTTTCCATTAACACTGGTGTATTACTTTTGAATAAATTGATAAAATTACTGAAAAAGTGCCTGTCTTGAAATGTTNAAAAAAAAAAAAAAAAAAAAAAAAAAAAAATCTGTCTAAAAATTCATAGCTCTGAATCTGTACCAAAATTTTACATATTCTTTGGGCCATGCCCTTTGATTCTACCATGTTTTGTGAAATCAGTTCACAACTTTCTGAGTAACCTTGTAAATAGCCCAGGTCATAATAAAGTACGATTGATAATTTGGGGGGGGGGAAGTACTTCCAGGTCTATAAACATAAAAGGAAGCTTCCATAACTTAACCAAAGAATGTGAAAAATTTGCACTGATTTATACAGACTTTTGAAGTTTAACCATTTTGCAGAGCAGGTTTACTATTTTATGCCAATGTAATCTTTGATATTTGATCTCAGGACATTATAAATGCATTCTGAGGGGCACTGCAATGCATTTTATTCAACAAGGACGTCTACATATCACACATGCTCCCAATGTGCAAGCACGTGGGACAATTCACATTCAATGCAAAAACAGAACAGAACCAGACCCAGAACCACTTAAGTGTTGTGTTCAGTCACCCTTTCATGTCAAGTGGTTTCAAGGCGCAAATACTTTAACCTTAGGTGAGTTTGAAGTGATGTTGTAAATTCCATGCAGAAAGGTTTTTTCTACATTAAAGTATGTCACCAGCCATGTTATATGTTGACAGAGTCAACCACTGAAACAGATGAAAACTGTATCACGCATATTTACAATGTGGGGGACTGCAGCGGACCCCGGGAAATAACTTTGACATGTAAAGTTGATGACTTTCCACAGTATCAAAAGAACACAACAATTTTCCTTTTCGCCGAAAGTAAGAGTTTTAACAGTCCTTATACAAACATTTCCTAAACTGTTTTATCAGTTTTGTGTAACACTAACAGCATATTTAACTTTTCAGGCTTTACATGTAAGGACACAATTTATGGCAATGGAAGAGAAGGTGACAAATCCAGCATAAGATGCAGCTCTGGGCAGGAGGGGAGCATTACAGCTCGTTGTGAAAATGGAATGTGGAAAGTTTTTTCTGATACTTGCCTCGTCACGACAATCAAAGAGCTTCAGATTCAGTCCATGGTAGGTGTATATATAAAAAAATCTCCCTCTCACCCCCCCCCCCCCCCCCCNTTTTTTTTTTTTTTTTTTGTGTCTTCCTCAAGCTTGGGTCCTCTACCAGAGGCCTGGGAGTTTGAGGGTTCTGCACAGTACATATATATATACATATACACACACACACGTATATACACCTGTTACAAATGATTACAGCAAACAGTGCATGTACTGGCAGTTTCACCAATTTAATGAAAAAAAATGAAAAAATGAAAAAAAATGTTTTTCATGGATGAAAAAATTTCATCCATGAAAAACATGTTCTTTGGCCTGTTTAAGGTTTTATGTCATTTAAAAAAAGGAATGCTGCTCAATTGTGAAGCTCAACTTGACTTAGGATAGTGGAGTAGAATAACAAAGGATCATAGTGGTTTTGCATATTTAAGCCCAAGAAACACTTCCCACATACCCGTTACGTTACTGACAACCATTTACCAAAGCATCAAAATCAAATGTTCAGGTTTTCCAGTGTTTCAATTCAGTTCAATGTTTTGCCTGCCAACATGCATCCCTGAATGTAGAATTCAGGCATGCATGTTGAATGTCAGTCATTTAGCATCTCTTAGGTAAATGCAGTCTTTTGTCCTGTGACTATTACCTGGAGAATTCTCAGGTCACTCTATGCTTTTAACTGTATTAAAACGCTAAAAATAAGTGATTTAAAAAAAAAAAAATAATAATAATAGCATGTAGATAGATTATCTATCTCAAGCACGTCAAGTCTCTACAAGTTGAGTTTTATACTGTACTGGAGTGAACTAAAACCAATGGCTGCCTGGAAAGTAGAAAAAGCAATTCAAAAAACGTGCTGCTCCAGTAGTATGCTTATGAAAATGGTTGTAACATATATTTGGGTAGCATTTATTGGATGTAGGAATAACATATTATGATTTATTCATTTTTAAATGTCTTAAAATGTTTAAATGCAGGTTTTTTTTTTTTGGTTTTGNTTGGGGGGGGGGGTTTAACAAAGGTTACCCGTGTCCACATGGTTATCTATTATTCATTTGGAAAATCCCTGTCAATCTTATACTGACAAAATACTATGGGCAGAATTCATAAAAGAAATCACAGCAACTACACAGTGTCACACTAAATAAACGCTGCAATACTTGAGGCTCACTGATACAGCTTAAAACAAGTAGGGTGATGTGCACATCCAGCCCAAGGTGGGCTCATTCATAAAGCTTCCCTTAGGTTAATCAGCACACCTGTGTCCCATTAGGGTAGTGCTGTTTAAGGCGTGTCACAGGTAAAAGCCAATGAAGATTGGCATGTTAATAATGAGCTGCTTCATTTTTAAGAGCCACGCTGCTTCATCTTTCCTTTCTTTCTTTCTTTATTAGGATCCCCATTAGCACCATCTTACGCATTGACTATTCTTTCTGCAACACACATACAGATATACACACACACAATACATAAAGTACAGTATATACAACACACCACAGAACAAAAAAAAAACAAAAAAAAAACAGCTCCATTTCCTAAAATTAATAATTCATAAAACAAAAGAAATCCAAAGAGAAACAAAAATTGTCCCATTTCACAAGATGTCAAAACAAACATAAAATTAGAAATCAAAGAGTACAGTATAAGGTACATTTATATCAATTCATTACATACAGATTACTGCTATCCTTTCAGATGCTGTTTTAACAAAGTTTTGAACCAATCCTTATTATTTTCTTGTATTATATGCACTGGCAGTGAATTCAGATGACCATGGCTCTCTACATTACTGTGCACTGTAACATATTTGTTTTTGAGTTAGGTAACCTGATAACTATGCTGAAAACATGCATTACATTAGTTCTGTAAAAGCAACGCAAGGCACAATGTGCAACTTTATTTTGAGCAACTTGCAATTTTTCCATCTCTGTAACTGAAGCACTGGACCAAATCACTGAGCAGTAATCAAGTTGTGACAGAACTAAAGCATTTATAACTTGTCTCATAACATCTGGTGGCATACTATTATACTATTTAAACCTCTTCTCACAACTGACAGCCCTCTACTCATTCTACTCACAATATTGCCAATCTGTTTAGATCACTGGTGTCAAAGCAACATTGGCATACTATTTTGGCAAAGGAAACCTAAATTTTCTGCTTTACAGGACCACATTTTAAGAGACTGATACTAACAGAGCCACACAATACTATCACTCAGTATGTGTGAGGGAAAGACACACAGAGGATGAGGCTTGAGGAAAAGGTGCAGTGCCACTAGAATGGGTGTGAGATTCAATCAAGTCTGAGCTGAGTGGGCTTACTTATCAAATTCATCGATCAGTAACACGAGGCAAATACAGTTTAAATACACCCAGGTCTCATACTGCTGAAATTTACCATCAGACTGAAACAGGCCGTCATTTTTCATGATGCTGTCTTTTATGAATCACTTCTCCGACGTGTAATTAAGGAGATTCTGTATTAACGCCCCTTTCAAGGCAAATCCTAAAAGATGCCAGTAACAGGTGTTTGCAAATGAGGGAACATGATTGCGTGATGATATTTGCCCTTATCGACAAAGTATGTCTGGCACTGTGCTTTATGAATCCAACCCTGTGTTTGTCCAATTGTCCAATTAATTATTTCAGGATTTGGTGGTGGAAGATGTGTTTCCATTTGTGCAAAATCTCAGCACTGTAGTTCAATCAGAGGAACTGCAAATTACAAATTCATCTTCAACCATTGAGGTTATTGTTGACATCCTGGGCACCATTTCCAATATTTCCACTAATGTCAGCCAATCTGTCATGGAAGTAAGTGGAAATCCAGCCTTTGTAATGCATTGAAGTATGGCTTTTCAGTACTGTGTTATGTCAAATTTATGTCTTTATCTACAGGAGATTTTAGAAACAGTTGATGTCATCATTGCTGAAAATGCAAGCGAGGCCTGGCAATTTCTGAATGCAAATGAAAGGAATGTCAGCTCAATATTACTTGATTCACTAGAGAGACTATCTGATGGATTGTCGGGGGAGTTTGCCATAAAGACTGAACGGATCCTCTTGAACAGAACCATGTTTAATGGCTCCTTCAAGGCTGACCTGAACAACAGTATCCTCATTGAAATCCCAAACACCAATATCAGCAACACTTTCATCACCACCATCATCTTCTCCACCCTAAATAATATCTTGCCTGCACGCAACACTAACACCAGCTTCTTAAATACCACCCTCAATGAAACGGTCAACAATGACACCATCAATGCTGCTGTGGTTCTTATCAAACTAAATGCAACAATTCACAACATCTCTCTGAGCTTTGATAAGATAAACAACACCCTGAACCTGAACCCACAATGTGTCTTCTGGAACTTCATGCTCTTTAATAACCTGGGTGCATGGGATGATGAGGGATGTACATTTGTCTCTGACATCAACAATATAGTAACCTGCCACTGTAACCATCTCACATCTTTCTCAATTTTGATGTCAACCAGCATCCCTAAACCACTGCAAGACGCTTTGGATATAATCACTTATATTGGAGTTGGGATATCTCTGGCAAGCTTAGTAATATGCATTATTATTGAAGGATATGTTTGGAAGGCCATTACCAGAAATAGCACTGCCTTAATACGTCATATTTCAATTGTTAACATTGCTGTGTGTCTGTTAATCGCAGACATCTGTTTTATCATTGGTGCCGCCATTGCTAAGAACCCCCTTGAAAATCCAGGGGAGAACTTCACTGTTCCAGTCAGACCATGTAGCACTGTGACATTTTTCATGCACTACTTTTATCTAGCCCTCTTCTTTTGGATGCTTGTGTCTGGACTTCTCCTCTTTTACAGGATAATGATGGTGTTCTCTCACATGTCCAAGTCAACCATGTTGGCCATAGGCTTCAGTTTAGGTTATGGCTGCCCTCTTATTATAGCAGTCATTACTGTTGCAGTTACAGCACCACGAGAGGGCTACGTCAGGAAAGATGAAGCTTGTTGGCTGAACTGGAATGAGACCAAAGCCCTTTTGGCCTTTGTGGTTCCTGCTCTGACAATAGTTTGCATCAACTTTATAATCCTATTTGTGGTCTTGTACAAAATGCTTAGAAGAGGCGTTGGAGACGCCACCCAGGCAGATGAAAAGAATGCCCTGGTGGTCATTGCAAGATGTTTGGCCGTTTTGACTCCTTTATTTGGTCTGACCTGGGGTCTGGGAGTGGGAACCATGGTAGACAATCAAACAACAAACAAAGGAATCCACATTGCCTTTGCATTCTTCAATTCATTACAGGTATTGGTATCTTTCAAAGAGTATGCAGACTTAAAGGAGCATACTGGTGATTGCATGTTTGAGCTGAATAAATACGTTACATTATTGCCAATTTTTCAATGATACTGCTGGGGCAGTAAATTTTAGAATTTTTTTTCCCCCCTACCTTCCAGGCAGCCATTGGTTTCATTTAATAAAATCAACTTGTAGAGACTTTAGGCATGTTTGAGATACATATATATCACAGCAAACCAAATTCCATTCTCATGTCTTGCCAAAGTTTTTTTATTTAACTGGTCCAACACAGAGATGCACAAAATGACCATGCCTTCTACATTCAGAGGTACAGTATATGTTAGCAGGCAAAATATTGAAAATTTGATTTTGAAAGATTGTGAGATTTGACAAAGTAACACAAAAAATTCAAAAAGCAGTTGCATGTTTTGGGAAATGGTTGTCAGTAATGTCAAGTATGTGGGTAGTATTTATTGGGCTCAAACATGCAAAATCACCATTATGCTTTTCAAATCCAAGGCTGCAATGTAAATATTGACTGAGCCATACACGTCTGTCAGACTTTAAAAAAAAAAAAAAATCTTTCATTTTCCACAGGGTTTTTTCATTTTAGTATTTGGAACACTATTTGATTCCAAGGTATGTTTTGTTGAAAATGCCAGTTTTTCTGAACATTTACAATGTTTGCACAATATCTGCACAATATTTGAGTGAAGCTGGTTTTAATGTGGACATTTTGCCTGTAGGTCCGTTCTGCCCTCTTAAAAAACTTGCCTACTTCAAGAAGTGGATCTAGTCAGACAAGAGTAAGTGGTTTATATATCCCAAAGCAATTATTTTAGCATCTCAATAATCAGAGAAGACAGATGCAGGGAACTGTTGTCTCAACTTTATTCTGCTACTCAAAAATGGCCCACAGTCGGTTAATCAATCTAACATACAACAGTACAACAACACTAACTCAATATGTCATTTCCAGTCTGTTATATTTACAATTTTATAGTTTTTTTTTTTTTTTTTTTTNTTTTTTTTTTTTTTTTTTGTAGGTTCCTGTATCTTAGTAGAGTCTGTACTTTTGTAAAATGTTACAGAAATCTCAAAAACTTTTTATTGCATTCAGTACATTTTTACATGTATTTACTGGTTATGCCTTTCCGCTCCAGAGTACAAGTGGTGGCTTTTCCACATCCAGTGGACTAAATTTCATAAGAAGATTACGTGGAAGAAGAAGTAAGTTATTTTCTCATTTAGCACCTTACTTCATTACTAGAATCTGCTGTTTCACCAACAATTTATTGTTTTTCTATTCAGATGTCTACCATGTGTCACAACCTGGAAACACAACCAGTTCTGGTCAATCTGAATCCTACACCAATATCTGAATCAACAATAATCTCTCTTCAAACACATGTAATCATTTTGTATTTGATTCAAAAGATTCACTTACTTTAACATTTTTCACATAAAAAGTAATACTATATATTTTTGTTCAACTTATAACATCATCTCACAGCACCAAGTCTTCAAGAGTGTTTAGTTGAACATGTTAAAGTTCACTAAGCTACAGTGTAAACACATATAGCACACCCAGTGTTTAAGTTAGTTAAAGGACCATACTGGTTATTTTGCATGCTTGAGCACAAAAAAAAGAAAAAAAAAAAGCTATCCTCATACATGTTACGTAACTGCCAACCATTTTCCAAAGCATAAAACCATATTTTAGGTTTCATGTTATCTTGCCAAATCCCCTGTTCTTTCAAAATCAAATATTCAGGTGATACACCCACTTTACAATTAAGTGTTTTGCCTTCTAACACTTATGCACAATTGTAGAGGGCATGTTGTTTTAATTATTGGATAAAAGCCATCTTCTCCTGGGACGACATTTCCTGGCACAGACATACAGTTTCTTCCATGTAGCTCTGTGATGGATCCGTTAAATTAAGTAACTTTGACAAAAAAAAAAAAAAAANAAAAAAAAAAAAAAAGAGACATTGTATGCTGTGATAGATTACTTATCTCAAGCAAGTTTCAAGTCTCAACAAGTTGATTTTTCTGCTGTAGTGGAATGAACTGAAACCAATGGAAGTTTGGAAGGTAGGAAGGAAAAAAATTCTAACATTTACTGCTCCAGGAGTATGTTTTGGAAAATGGTTAGCAGTAATATAACGTGTATTTATTGGGCTCAAACAAGCATCATCATCAGTATAATTATTTAAAATCGGTAAAGGAGTAGTATTTGTGTGTGATGCTGAATGCTAAATGCTAAATAACCACTGGACAGCTATCTTAAAGCATAACAGTTGCATATGTTCAAGTTAGTCGGCACATAACAACCTACTGCAAACTGCACAACAGGAAAACATTTACAAGAGAGGCGGAACTATTAGTCCCTGCAACAAGTAGTATCAGTCAGCAGTCTTTCAAGATATTTCAATGAGGCTGCATGGTAATAAAGCACTTCTTTTTCTGTAATATTCAGGTCTTGCAAAAGCATCAGCAACAGTGATATTTGTGTTAAAGTTCAATGATAAAACATTGAAAATGAAACTGTGAAATGTTATTTCAAGTACTTACCTCAGTGATAGTTGGAACTGGTTAAGTACAGTCAAGTGCTGCTTTAATTAAACATTTAACATTTCTTGAGCCTTTTAAAGCTGCAGCAAACAACTTTTGGCCACTAGGTGGCAGACAACAAACAATCAGAATATTTTTTGACTTTGTAAAGTTAAGTCTAACATTTGGGCTAACAGGTGCCTGCTTGCATATTCAACAGACACAAAGTAACATTAGCAACTCCCTGGAGTGTTTCTGTCTAAAGTCAAATATTCACTCGCCTTTTAGCACTGTTTGGGTCCCCACTAACTTTGTACAGACATATCTGGGGCTTTAGCTTATTAGACGCTCAATTTTCATTTAAATTTAACCAGCTAGTCTTTAACTTTGGTGTTGTATGCTGTCACATAGCATATAGTCAGTTTCACAGCTCTTTAAGTAAAAATAGCTGCTACACCAGAGTGAATGAATATCAATAATACACTCAATATGCAACAATAAAAGCTAAAAAAAATAAAATAAAATAAAATAAAATAATAATAATAATAAAAGAGGCTCAAAGCTTTGCATAGCTTCCAAGTTGGATAATTCTCTGTGGGCTACACTACTATGCTGCTGACCCTTTACATTACACAGAGCCATTTGATTCACATCAAAAATACTGTAAATGCTCAAATAGTGACTGGGTTCTTTGTTTACCTCAACTGTAGAGAGAACCAGGCCTTTATTTGAGGCAAGATTTTATTAGAAGCTGGCCATTATTTCTAATTTTAAGCTCTATGCATATGTAATCTCCATGCTTCTCACCAACGTTATCGCTAACTATAATTATCATTAACTGTGTTATTAGTTTCCTTCAGTTTTCCTTTAAAGTCCTCTGAGGTCCGTGAGCACGACGTGCTCGTTATTTTACCGTTAATGTCAGTGGTTCCCGCATTGAGAAAATCTATAATCAGCTGTTTAGGGATGTGTGGTATGATGCAAAACCAAAACTCGAGCCTTGTAACCAGCTTGCCAGGTTGGTGTCGACAAGGGAGTGCTCAATCGTACCTTGTTGGGGATGGGCTCCATGTTTATGGCTTTGTTTCATGCTGAACACGGTCATGCCTTCTGACTGAAAGGACAGTGGCTGGAGATGGTTTCTAAGTGGTATGGTTATCAGGTTAAAATGCAGCTATTGCCATCTGGTGGCAGCAACAGAACACATTAACATTTACCTGGACCAGTAACATATACACCAACCTGCCACTTATTTGAGACCGGCTTTATTTCTTCCTGCTGACCTAACCCTGGCTATAATATCAGCCATTATTTTAAAACCGGTTTTTATTAAAGCATTTATGGTAATGACTAATGCATATTTCATTAAAGATAATATATTGCAACAAATGAGTGGAATAATATTGCAATGCAATGAAATGTTTATGTTTTGTGCAGCAAGACTTCCAAAGTTCATTTATCCAAAATGTCTTAAGTTTGCTGTGCACTGATGTAAATAGCTCACTGAGCTGTCAATGTTGACTTTTTTCAAACAATTATTTTTGTAAAATTATAAATAAAAGACGTACATAAAACTTTATGAATACTGATATTTTCCACACTGCCTTAAATGATAATTTATTCATTGTTTAAACTTGACAATTAACAGTGATCTATACACATTTAGAAGCTTTTACACAACAGTGCAATAGGAGGCCAACTAATTTGAAAGCAACAGCAATTACAATGTGTGTGAGAGAGAAAATTACTGTCCAATCAGTCCAAAAACAGGTTATAATACTACATAAACTCCAGCACAGCACAAAGAAAGACAATAAAAACAATAAATATAAACCTCTTACCTCATGTAGACTGTAGCACTCCAAAGGTAGAGCTTCTGCTAGAGTGGTGTTGTTACAATTTCCTGCTTGAATGCCAGTATCCTCCAAAATTTCATTCATACAGCAGTGCCAGATGATTTCATCTGCGTTGAGTAAGAGAGTTACAGACCCAGGTTTTTTCTATGAGGAAGGTGAACAAAAACACAGCTGGATCAGTTTTTTCCAATAAATAAATGTTTTTGGATGCTGCTTTAACATAAAATTCCATTAAACTGGACTCACATTTTAGGTTTGGAGAGATCGCTGGATTTTGCATTTATGTCACTTGTAAGTTGAACGGAGCTCAGGGAGGCCTGAGTTAGTGCTGTGGCCTTCACAGAATCCACCTTTCCCACAATGAAACCAAGCTGCTTTTAATGGGCCTAATTAGAATCTTTCATTTCACCTTAAAAGTGTCACATGGCCTGTAGAAGGTGCTGTCTAGTAACTTTCATCCTGGCTCCTGTAAAATACAACAAATGAGAGCATCATTTACAAGTTCTCCAGGAATCTAAGAAGTCTCTCTCTCTCTGTCATTTAAGTAGGTGTCTGCCAACTTAAATATTATAATGGGTGATTGACGATAATGATCTGTTTTACATGCCAGTGAGCTTGTTCATATGTTTTATATTTAGGTTAAACTTTATCTTCAGGTTAGATTTTCCCATATTATGAAAAACCTTTCTAAGCTACTGTACAGTGTGTCTTCAGAGTTATTACACTTCAATAGCCTAAATTTGGAACACAGCTTCTCTTACCATACATTTTCTAATAGTGTGTGATTGTTGCTATCAGGCCTGTTGTTTTTTTTTGTTTTTAATGATAAATAACTTTCTGACTCCAAAATGATTAAGCCAGATGAAACACAGGTTAGATTCTCTATGCTGTGTTCACTTCGCAGAATTATGTCATTTAATCACCATACATTCAATCTAAACAAAGTGGGAGACTACATGCCTCCATGAAAACTTTTGTTTGCTTTGTTAGACCAAAAGAAGCTAAATTATAATGATTATGAGCTATTTATTATTTCAAATAATAAAATATATTTTCACATGCTGTGTCTGCAGGCTGCTTGATTTAAAGAAAATGCATCTAAATGTTAATTTATAAATTGAGAAATTACTGTTACAGTGTGAGCAGCCACATTGAAATGATGTCAATAAGGTCAAGGAAACTTGCCTGACTTTCTGAACAGGAATTCCAAGTTGAGGGGGCGTTTTCTTTAATTTTCTCAATCTAAGGTAGTAAATTCAGAGTTCCAAGCAAGAAACGCAGCAATATTTCATTGGGTTCCTACTTAGCTTTGAATTGCAGACACAGCACCATACATATAAAGACATTAATGTCGTCAAATATGATTCGACCAGTAGAAATACACATTTCAAAAGTGATTTTCACACAATTTATTATCAATTAAACAAGGTAGATACAGAAATTTCAGAATATGTAAATATTTGGAAAAAGTGAACAAATTTGGCTGATTTTTGAACAGTTATGTCATAGTTATTATCACACAATTATAATTATCATCTTTATATGGCTGCATGCATGCTATGAAACAATTTCACTTTTCAATTTTTACATCAGATATTTCACTTAATACTGTGTTTAATTACATAAACTCAATGTTTTTTTACATTAATTAATATTAACTAATATTGCTCATTTTTATTTGATTGTGCATTTCTCAACAATTTTAGGTTTTAACAGAGTGGTCATGACATTTGATTGTGACGAGAACCTAAATTCATCTTGAAAAATGTAATCAATATTAAAGGCCTTGCACATCCATTATTGTTGTACTGTATATCGTAATTCTGATTTTTCTCAGATTGAAGTCAGATGGACATATACACACTGAAAACACACCTGAAAAATGCTCTCAAAATAACATTTTAAAAAAGCACAAGATTTACTGCAGCACCCGAGCCAGTCAAAGAGTCAGTTTTGAGTCTGTAAAATTGCCATTAAATATTTTCCCAGAAATGATCATTCTGAAAGCTGCTCGGAACCAGCTGTAAAAGAAAGCATACACAAACGGATTGAGCATTGAGTTTGACCATCCAAGCCAGACGAGAGATTCAGTCACAGGTGATGGAACTGAATAATGCGTTAAAGGATTAAAGGTTATAGAAAGAAAAAAAGGAGTCCAACAGAGCAGAAAAACTCCCATAACTACAGCCAGAGTTTTGGTGGCTTTCCTTTCCATGCAGACAGATACGCCAGACTTTGTGTTCTGGATGCTCCGAACCTGTTTCTGTGCCACAAGAAAAATTTTTAGGTAGATACTCAGCATTATGATGGCTGGAAGGTAAAATGAGACAACAGAGCCAATTATGCTGGAATTTGGAATGTGAAATATAAAACATCTTCCTTCACAGCCAGTATGTCTAAGTCCCACAAAAACAATGCCAAATCCAAGTAGAGCAGCAAAGCTCCAGCTTACTAGGATCATAAACAAAGCAACATGATCACTTATTTTAGTTGTGTACCTCAGGGGTTGACACACTGCATAATATCGGTCAACAGAAATACAACATAAGTTCAGAATGGATGTTGTCATGAGTGAAATATCAAGACTTCGTCGTAGTTTACAAACCAAATCCCCAAAATACAAACATGATTTAACAGACAGGGCCATGTTGAAGAGCAAGACTAAAGCCCCTACAAGCAGGTCAGCCACAGCCAGAGAGAGGATAAGGTAGTTAGTGGGAATATGGAGCTGTTTGAAGTAAATGATGGAAATTATTACAAGCAGGTTTCCACATATTATGAGAAAAGATATGGAACTACCAATGAAAATATATAAGTATACACGTATTGTTGTGGGGGTTATTCTCATTATGCAGAATAATGACTCAGTTTTTGATTCATGACAAAGATACATCTCCTCAGTCTTGTTGATAATGAACTCCATGCTTTCAGGCTCAAGCAACTATGTTAAAATTTAACACAACATGGAACATTGAACAGATATATCAAGTAAAAGTACAATAAAATCCAAGAATAAATATCTGTTAATCCTGCAAGTGGTTATTGTAGCTATATACTGATGAAGGGCTTTGATTTCTGGTCCTGTTTCCTCAAACAACATTATCATGTCTGTTTCCATAAATGAAGTCACTGCTGGCCAATCAGAGTTCGTGTTTGCACATGATGTAATGAAAACAAAGTAATAATTAGTAATGATACACTGTGTGTGTGTGTGTGTGTGTGTGTGTGTGTGGCCTCCAACAGCTAAGGCCACTGTTTGCACATGCATTTACAATAAAACACACATGCACGCAGCATATGCACACACGCACGCACGCACACACACACACACAGCTTTTAATGCAAATCAAATAAAACTAAGCTAAACTACATAATCAAAGCAGCTCTGTACTCTGTTATAATGGACTATAACAATCTTCTTCTTTTCCTTTCGGCTTTCCCTTCAGGGGTCACCACAGCGAATCATCTGCCTCCATCTAACCCTATCCTCTGCCTCCTCTTCTCTCACACCAACTAACTTCATGTCCTCTTTCACTACATCCATAAATCTCCTCTTTGGTCTTCCTCTAGGCCTCCTGCCTGGCAGTTCCAACCTCAGCATCCTTCTACCGATATGTTCACTATAATGGACTATAACAATATACTATGCTTATTATTTTGGGTAATGTCTGTTAGCTTTTACATATATTTGCACTTTGGTTGTATATTTGTGGCTTTACATACACTGAAAAAACTAACTTGTAAGATTTACTTAGAAAAATCCTCGTAACAATTTGCACTAACACTTTTTAAGTAAATTTTAATGCTGTAATATCAAGTACAATTCACTTGCCAGTATCAAATAAAATGTACTTACCATTAGACTTAACATTCATGAAGATATTAAGTAAATGTTACTTAATGATATTTAAGTTATGTAATATTTACTTAAAATAATTAAGTAAAGTCAACATAAAATTTTCATAGGCAGGAACATTGTTGTTATGAAAATATTAAGTAAATTTTATAAATCTTTAATATTTACTGTTATGAAATTAATTAGATTTTATTTTATTTTTTTCTGTGCAACACTTTCAATTACTTAATTGTATTAAGTTATATTACTCACTATAATTATGTAAATCTTGCTAATTTAGTTTTAATAAATGTTTCCAAATAAATGTAATAATTTTCTTTATGCATTTATGNAATCTTGCTAATTTAGTTTTAATAAATGTTTCCAAATAAATGTAATAATTTTCTTTATGCATTTATGTAGTTTAATTACAAATCACACAGTTAAAATACAAAGAAAATGTTTTTGTCAACATTGAAGCCCTTATTGAAATCTCAGCAGACATAAATGTAACATTTGCATGATTGACATCAATCAACAACAT
>VXCM01007128.1:4440-44262 GCA_014773175.1 Lucifuga dentata
AGAGAGAGAGAGAGAGAGAGAGAGAGAGAGAGAGAGAGAGAGACAGGCTGAGATACACAATGCAAATTCACCAATATAACACCCCCTCCTCCTCACTGTGCCAGGGACAAACTTCCAGTATGGAAATGACCACACATGCAAATCAGCTCAGAGCCTCATACACACACACACACACACACACACACACACACACACACACACACGTAGATACACACACACATAGATATACACACACACATAGATATACACACACACACAGACACTAACACACAAACACACACACATACAGATACACACTTGTTTAGTTTAAATTAATTATGGGCTGAAAGTTTCAAGCTTCTATTGAGGAACATTATTCCTGAAATAATTGGAATTATTACTATTATTATTTTGTTATACTAATACTAATACTAATACTAATACTAATAATAATAATAATAATAAGCTGACTATTGAGCTAATTGTGATTTGAAAAACATTTTGTTGAGTTTTTCCTACATGTTTTAAGGTTTCTGTACAGTAACATAATGAGATCATTCTGCTGCTTCCATCAGATAACAGCAGAAAACCTTCATGTCTGCTGTGTATCCAGATGTGGAGCATGATGGGAGATCAATAATCATACTGCCTTATATTCCATCTCTGACTTCATCTGACTATTTAAAATGTTTTATTTCCTCACTGTGGCTGATTCTTGTTTTCATTAATGACCAGTTCTGTTTTTTTTTTTAAGGTCTGATTATTTTTCCACCGCCGTTCTCTGGTCGTACGTCTTTTTTGCTACGTTTGTGTTGTTGGTTTGTAATATTTATTAGCAGTTTGTTTGACTGTTTTTATGTTAATTGCTGATTATGAGAACATTTGTTGTTGCTTAGTTTTGTTATTGTCTGTATCATAGGACCTCCATGAAAAAGACACGATCCATCTAATGGGGTATATATATCTTCATAGAATAAATTTATATAAATATATACTCATAATAAATTTATATATATCTTCATAGAATAAATTTATATAAATATATACTCATTGAATAAATCTGTATAAATATATACTCGGAATAAATGTATGTAAATACATGACACCTGCACATGAACAGAAACATGTCCGCCTGCTCTTCCTCATCTCATCAATAAAGTGAAAGATGTGACTGAAAATAGCTTTCAATCAAATTTATGTTTAGAACATGAAGATGTGTCATCAGAGCCTGATATGATAATCTGCATGACACACACACACACACACACACACACACACACACACTTGCATTAAACAGGTCTGTGTGTGTGTGTGTGAACGTTCACAGCTTCCTGCGTTTGTTTGGTGGCTGCTTGCATCCTGAGCTGCAGGCAGCCAGTATTTCTCAGCAAACAGCCTCAGGTACATCCTGGTACGGCAGCTAACTGCCGCGCTGCACAACTAACAGCTTCACATACAAGAACATGGAGCCTAAAACATATCATCCATAAAGTCCACTACAACACAGGTAACAACTCACATCCAGAGACCAGCTAATAAAAAAAAATAAAAATCACAGAACTAAAGGTTCTTCAGCAGCAACAAAAGCACAGAGATGAAAATGTTGAGTAAAAAAGTTCAAAGTTTCTGCTAAATTCACACACTCAGATGCCAACAAATATCCTCAAACCTGAACGATTAAAATCACCTGAATGTCTCATCTTTAACTTGTTTTACTTTGGCTCCTTCATCCAGACAAAACATTCATTTCTGTTGCTCCAAAACCAGAACATCAGAGCTGTTTGTCTGAAGTTTGACGTTTCTGTCGGTCCAGCAGAAAAAAAGAACCGTAGAAGACTGATCCTCCTGACAGAACATGGAGCTCAGTGTGTGTGTGTGTGTGTGTGTGTGTGTGTGTGTTGTGTGAAATAATCTTACCTGGCTGATCAGCTGGAGCATCTCCCTGCTCCACTGTGTTTGTGCTCATCTTAATATCTGTAATGATAAATATAGTTGATTTTCCTACAGGATTGTAACTTTACCAGGACAATGAAGCGCTCAGGAAAATGATCCTGCCTTTATTCTAATGTGGTTCCTCCACACTAACACACACCTGTGTGATTCCTGCTTATAATATTCATAAGACAGGAAAAGATTCCCATAAAGCCCCACCAGCCCTCAGTCTATCCGTCTGCTCCAAACGTATTAAAGTCAGGTTATTTATCACAAACTAACGTGTATTAAAGTGATAATGATCCTCTGGTGGAGGAGCGACTCACCTCAGCTGAACAGGTTCTGCTGTTTGTGCTCGTCTGTCTCCTGATTACTCTAAAGGAAGTCTGGATTGGGATAAAAACTTTGGAAATCCACGGCTGCTCATCTGCATTTTCCTAAGTGGAGGAATGTTCACCTCTGCAGCACCCTGCACAGCCACAGCGCTCATTTGCATGCGTCTGTGTGCATCCTATCCAGCTTCAGACTGTTTGCATAAAACAATAGGGTGACTGCAAATTTACAGTGTGTGTGTATGTGTGTGCGTGCGTGTTGTGCATGTGTACGTGTGTGTGTGTGTGTGTGTGTGTGTGTGTGTGTGTCTGCTTTGGAGCTCTCTGTCANAAAAAAAAAAAAAAAAAAAAAAAAAAAAATTAATAAAAGTTTTCAGTAAAGCACTTCTTCCTCTACCAATATATATAACGTACAGAATGTGCTAAACACTGTCTTTTCTTCTCTTGCAGACTGAGATCTGCTTGTAGAGACTGTAAGGCTCCATGCAATCAGATTTAAAAGAATATCTGATATTAAACTGCACAGAGAAGCTTCCTAAAAGAATAGTGTCTTACATCTGTGACCAGCCTGCTTCCCAAAAATGAAGCCTGTCCTCAGGATGCCGGCTGGGAGGAAAGCATGTCAGTATTAGAGAGACAGCTGGACTGGGATGCAGGATGGGACGACTTGTCTGGGCGTCTAAAAAAGCCAAATAACATGAAATGTTATCAAACAGCATATTTCCCATCAGATGGGACAAATCTCCAGCCGTGCTGTTCCTCCATGGAACACGGGCTCCTTTCTTCAAACTGAATGGGAATGTCAGGAGCATTTCATCTTTAGAGTAAGATGATTAAAACCATCTAACAGACAAGTTTTCCAGCTTTAAAAAAAATTAAAATAATAATAATAATATAATCTGGCTTGCAGGTTTGACTGCAGCCAAAACAAGAAGGCACTCTGAGAGCTCATACCTCTGCCAATGCCACCAACATCCCCCATCAGGGGGGATGGGGGATCCAACCACACACACACACACACACACACACTGTAATAGCCTCAACTTTTATCACCCAGAAATTAAATATTTATATCAAACATTTTGTCAAGTTTCCACATTTCATGCCAGCAAATCACATTTTGATTGTTAAAATCCTGCTAACAAACAGACAAACCAAGGAATAGATTTTTCTTCTGAATCCTTTGTGATAAAATATGATCTGGTTTTGACATTCAAGGACACAGCTGTTTCCACTGAAAGAGTTTGGGCCATTTTGACTTTTTCCACTAGACTTCATTCAGTCTTCACCAAATTTTAATACAACATGTGAATGAGTCTGAAAATTTGTGATTTATTTCATACTTTTTGTAGACCTTATTGGTTGCTGGGTTCTTGTGGGTGTGGCCTATTTGACAATAACCTGTCATAACTTTTGAACATATCATGCATATTTAGATGATTCATGCACACATTAACAACATCTGAATAAACTGGAAGCCATCAGACATACTATAGGTGGCGCTACATGATGAAGGGGAATGTCTATCAGTGGTCATTAGTCTGGCTTACTGTAACGTTGCACAGTTCATCCTTGTATAAAGTCCTGGTATTCCCAGGCAGGATTTAGGAATTCTTCAAACCTCATGGACACCGCAGCTAATCAGAATGATAATTTTGTCACTATTTTTATGCAAAACAAGAGACAGATTTAAAGATTCTAAACGATTTCTATTATTGAAATAGCGAATGTAGAGGCTAATGCAGCCTTGGCAGAAGTATTCACTTCAGAGGTTTTTAATGTTTTGTTTTTCCTGGTTGGATTGTAAAGTTCTGTCACTTCTTATTCTTAACCGTTTTTACCGTTTGAATAGTCGTTACTGGGGACTTCAGTCAGTCTGCTCAGAAGGGGGCGGAGACACATAGAACGTTGTTTTCCAACCTGGATAAAAGAATAAAAGAAGAAGACAAAGAAGCATTTGATTGGACATTGCTAGGGGACGGATAGCTGGCTGTCTGTCATCAGAGGATCCGGAGGAAAACATGTCCGCTCCGTGGGAAGCTGCAGCTTTTATTTAAGCCGCAGAGACACAGGGACGCTGTCCACTCAAAGAACACGGAGCTGCGGATGTTTCCTGCCGTGAGAGACGAAGCTGAGTTTGTGAAGGTAAGCAGCCTGCGTGCTAACATCAGCAGGCTAACAGCAGCGGGCTAACGGCAGCAGCAGGTTAACATCAGCAGGCTAATATCAGCAGGCTAAAAGTAGCAGCTAATATCAGCAGGCTAACGCTTCTCAGCTCTGCAGACTGGTGCTAACAGTCTGTAATCATCTCTCAGGACAGGCTAGCTGCTGATGCTGCCTGTTCCAGTTTAACCAATAACATTACAGCTTTTCTCAACTAATATAATACTTTTCTCCAAACTAAACTCCACGACCTCAAAACAGTTTACACTGCCACCTGAACCCTTCATAATTTTGCAAAATGATCTATTCATTCTCATTTATTTTACACAAATTTTAAATTATATACACAATTTTCCTAAAACATGACGCACATCTCTCTATGCTCATGTTACCAAACACTTAACACTGCTTCCAAAACCAGTAATGTACCAAGCAACATTAATTTCAACTTGACCGTTTTTACGGTATTACATTACTTTTTTTTTTTTTTTTNTTTTTTTTTTTTTTTGATGTTAATTATGTTTTTCCAAACACATCAAAAAACAAACAAAAAAACTGCAGTTTAACATGTTCTCAAATTCCCGTGGTATATTTTCAGGTAACACGGGGAGTAAGTCGGTGAGGATGAGGAGGGGATAGAGAAAGAAGAGGGAGGCCAGAGATGAGGAATGGAAGGAGGTAGAGAAAAGAGCAGAAAGGACATCAGCGATTTTACATATCAGATTCACTTTGCTGTCATGTGCAGCACGATTCAGCATGTGAAAACTGCATAAAGGCTTTTGTTGCTTTAGAGGGAGATGTGCAAAGTCAGTGAAACTGACCTCTGACATCACAGGGGTTACTTAGTGCTCTGTGCCTTAGAAATCCGCTCTGGTCCAAAAAGTACTTTTACTAACAGGAAATAATAGGTAATAGGAGGTAATATGTCACAGTTCTCCTGTGTCTGCTTGTTTCCTCCAGGAGCTCCAGTTTCCTCCAAAGACATGCAATTAGAAACTCTACATTGACTGTAAGTGTGAATGACTTTGTCTGTCTGTGTGCATCAGCCCTGTGATTGGCTGGTGACCTGTCCAGGTGTACTCAGCCTGGACCCCTATGGCTACTGGGATAGGCTCTAGCCCCCATCGCAGTTTCGTTTGATAGGAAAAGTCATTGATTTTAAAATCAGGCCAGAGTCACCATGAGAACCACACGATGCTTAAGCTTAAAAGTGTCTTTAATGTTCTTGTCTTTTTAGGCCGCTTGCTAAGACGTCCTGTGATTTATCCCTTACATCAAGAACCCAAACTGGCTGAAATGGATGAACAAAGTGTTGAGGTATGTATGACGTGCTATGCAGACCACATGTCAAAGTGTGAGCCACGGAGGGATGACAGGCTGCAGATATGTCTGAAAACACACCAAACAGAACAGCTTCAGTCTGTCAGCACCTTCACATGCACATTATACTGCAGTTATTTGTCTGTACTCAGTTTAAGGCAATCATCCGAGTAAGATGGACGAAATTAATAATAAATTTCTTCCCTTCCAAAAAAATTTGGGGACAGGTCCCGCACCCAGCCAGGGGACCATTAAAAATTAGAAGTTGAAATGTATTATTTGAAATGTATTTATTGCTTGAAATTTGAATAATGCATTTTACATCACACATTATTCAAAAAATTTGAATAATATATTTATTTGGAATTGAAGGTTTGTTGTGATTTGACACTGTCGTTACTGTAGTTACTGGAGGTTTAACATCCTTCTGTCCATTGTTTTCTGACTGATGAAGCCATTTGGATGAATGGTGAAATGTTTCAGAATTAAAAAAAGCTTGAATCCACTTGACCTGATTCAGTTTCCATACAGTATATCTACCCACCTGGATGACTGAGACTCTTCATCAAAACATCCCTGTCCTCTTTGCTCTGAAGTGCCTTTTAATTTAACCATGATACAGTGAGGGGACTTCATCAAACACAGCACCAGATTTAATGTGTCGATAAGGGCAAATATCTTCATGCAGCCACGTTCCCTCATTCATAAATGTCTGTTACACTAAATTTCATTGTTTATCTTAAAGAGGCGTTACTACAGTATTTCCTTATTTACATGTCAGGAAGTGACCCATAAACCACACTGACACACTAAAATGAAGACGAGTTTCAGTCTGATGATAAATTTCATCTGATGATGTTTTAAACTGTATTTACCTCACATGTTTTAGTGATCAATAACTTTGATAAAGACACTCAGCTGATCAGTTTATTTAGATGGAGAGTTTTGATCTCACACATTTTAGTGGTACTGACTTCATCAAGATTCATCCTCAATGATCACACATGCGTACACGCACGAGCACATACACAAACACACAGCCACACACGAACACATGCACCCCTCATCTACCCCTCACCCCTGTGCACCAGGACAGACACTGGGACTCCCAATGCGTCTGAATGCTGTTGAATGCTGAACGTGGAGCTCTAAAGCAAAATGTAGCTGGTTTAATGTGTCAGTTTCTCTTTAACAGCAGATGAATCAGGATAAAGTTGACTCTTAAATATGAAGCAGCTCATTAACATGCTTCTTTTAAGTGGCTTTTACCTGAGAGACACCTTACATCAATGCGACGGCAGTAGAAAACCAGTGTGCTGATAATGTAGAAGAATGAGCTTCAGTTAACACGGAGTTTATTTAGCGTGACTGATACTTTTTTTTTTTTTTTTTTNTTTTTTTTTTTTTTTTTGTCTGTGGGACAGTTGCATGCATCAGATGAGCCTTTCTGCAGCTCAGCTGTCCTGCTAGTTTACACTTACAAATGCCTTCTGGTTGGACCCCTGAAGTGCAGTGCTGCTGCCCACCAACATGCATTTCACGTTGGCCCTAGTGACCCTAAAGAGCCTCTTTATTTGGCCAGACTTTCTTCCTGCAGGCTCAGGTGTTCACAGGTGTCTTTCTGTTTGCTCAAGTATTACTCTGGTTTGTGTAAGTTATGGTTTGGTTGCTGTGGCTCAGGGATTACAACTCTTAACTCTAACCCGGTGACACAGGATAGTTGGTAGTAGTTTTACAAATTGATTCAGAGAAAAAAGGTAATATAAGTGCACATCCAGCCCAAGTTAGGACCAGGTGCAGCATTATCCAGCTGAAATAGTGTTTGGTCAGTAGTAGTTGTTAGTTTGAGGCTTTGGCTCCGAAGAAAGATGAGTGTTTTGTGCAAAGATATGGCCGGTAAGTGTAGAATCTTAAAGGTGGAGATACAGAAGGTAAATATGGCGGCTCTGCTGGCTTACCTCATTGTACCTTTTTTTGTATTTGTTCTGTTTGTTTGCCAAACTAGCTTCAGGTAAAGCTTAATACTCCAAGAAATTTCTCATGACTAAAGCCTGTTTGTGTACATTTTCCTTGGGGTATAATTTGTATTTTTATTGCTGCTTTTATTCACCGTTAGGTTACCTTCAGGATACACAGCGTGCCTGCCCACTGTCACAAGTAAATTTTCAACCTATGGGAAACACTGTTGTGTGTGTGTGTGTTCAGGTGAACACGTGTTCAGGTTAGCGTGTACTTGTATGTTGTCAGCATGTTGCTCCATCCTCCTGTTCAGCGTGTGAAGGCAGCACGTCTTCTTCACATCATGTGAAGCAGCATGTGGTTTTCCACACGTTGTCTCTACATCAGATTCAGCTTCTGCTGTCATAGTTTTCTTCTTCATGGATCAAATGATGCTATGACTAGGAAAGGATCCACATTCATCTTTGTTACTCTGATTTACTTTGACACCATAGAAACTACTTCCTGTTTGGAGTTTCTTTCTCCGCCCCCAGACATTTCTGACCAATGAGCAGAGAGAATGTTGTCACATGACTTTAGCTGATATATTTTGGTTTGAATGGATGTTTTTCTGTGAGAAACTAAACCAACAGTTCTGGTCTGATTCAGACCAGAAGCAGGCAGATACTATGTGGGCATGTGAATGCTTAGTCAGTCATATATTTCCTCTGCAGAAGAAGATTAGGATTACAGGCTTTGTACAGGTTTAGAGGTTATAAAGTTTAAGTTAGGAAAGGACATTTTTTTTCCTATTATTCACTTCAGCAGTGACATTGTTTAACAGCTGTAGGTTTCTATAAGAACATTAACCCAACGTCCTACCATGTTTACTGATGAACATAATCCTTCAAATCTGTATTTATCAAACAAGATAAAACATTTCTTATCAGGCAGAAAAGTAAAACCCTGGCTGGTCATCTTGTGTGTTTCTCTACAGAGCATCGCTGAGGTGTTTCGCTGCTTCATCTGCATGGAGAAGCTGAGAGACGCTCGTCTGTGCCCACACTGCTCCAAACTCTGCTGCTTCAGCTGCATACGAGTACGTACGTTTACAGCCACCGCTTCACACAAACTCACCCTGTCTGATTGTTACTGCTGCTACTCTGTGTGATCAGAGTGAGCTTATAGTTCACACAGTAACACACATCACACTGTGTGATCTGTCTCACTCACACACACAAACACTTTATGTACAGAATATACAGAAACATAGAGTTGTCATAATTATTATAAATGTTTGATATTTCATGCTGTGTTCCTATTGGTTTATTTATAGGCGTGATCATAGTAGCAGTCATGCTGTGAGATTTTGTTCCTGAATTTCTGACACTATCAAATCTTTGTTGCAGGTCATTTTTGGTCGCGAAATCGCTAAACCCACTATTCTTGGACATGTTTGCACTGTTTTTGATCTGGGCTTTCCTCACGCTTCTCTCATGATCATTATCTTCGGTCTGGAACAGAACAAAATCACTCAATGTGTCAGGGTCTGTAGAGTGTCTCCAGGCAGAATGGGTCAATAATATGTTTTGGTTGATTAGGTTAATTTGCATATATGTACAGTTCGAAGTGTTCAGAGCCGAAACACATCTGAGCTTTGAAACAGATTTCAACACATGCATGCACATTTGACCATGTTTGGGGAGATGGTGTGATTATGATTAAAGTGGAATCTGTTGTTTGACAGCGCTGGCTGACCGAGCAGAGAGCCCAGTGTCCGCACTGTCGGTAAGCTTCTTCATTTCCTGTTTCATTTCTTGTTTTTCATAGAGTCCGTCTCTTTTTTGTGTTTTTGTGAAAGTGTTAAAAACTTTGACCAGTGCAGCAAACACATCATAGGTTATTCAGGCTCGACAGATAAACAGAGTTTTACTTTTATGGTTATTAAAGTGTCAGTCATGCTGATTGGCTAATGACTCCATATTTTTGGAGAATACTTGGCCAAAACAACAAAAGTCTCTCTAGTTAAAGTGGGCATGGCCTATCTGATTCATCTTCAGCTTAATAATTAAGGTAATTTTGATTTTGATGGCATGTCATTGTTCAGGACTTCTGAGCCAGAAGGTAAAGTGTTTGATAAATGGCCACATGGTGGTGCAGTCTGCATCAAAAACTAGTCAGCGTTCCTTTGGCTCTCGACCCAAATTTCTACCAGCTGTCATTGAAATCTGTGACGTGGCACAGGGGTGGTGCAGGCGTAAAGCTCTCGCCACTTCTGTGTTCCATCTCCAGGTGCATTACCTCTGATTTTTCCATGAACACACGTTGCCATGTTTGTAGACTGGAAGCCAGCAGGGGGCCTGGTCCTTGTTGTTGCACCTACTGGTGGGTCTGGGCACCTGTAAAGGTTTAAGTTTTAACTTTACCCCTGAAACGGAAGGCTGCAGGATCTGTGGTGTGTATGTATATAAATGTGGTGTTCACATATATATATACATACACTTTTTAAAGCTTATTTTAGCTACTCTGTGTGTGTCTGTGTGTGTTGTGCATGTGTGCTCCACATGTGTACATGCGTGTGCATACACACAGGGCTCCGCTGCAGTTGAGGGATCTGGTAAACTGTCGGTGGGCTGAGGAGGTCACCCAGCAGCTGGACACGCTGCAGCTCTGCAGCCTCTCCAAGCACGAGGACAACGACAAGGACAAGTGAGGACCTCCTCTTCATCTTCCCCCTCTTCATCTTCCTCCTCTTTCATCTTCCCCCTCTTCTTTATCCTGACTTTTCACCTTTTTCTGCTCTTCCTTTTCCTGCACTCTCTTGTGAAAGTTGTTTCTTCTTCACCACATTCACACATTAATGACTTTAAAGGACCAAACCGACGAGTTTGCATGTTTAAGCCCAATAAATACAACTCACATACATGACACCAATTACTGACAACCAATTTCCAAAACATAAAACCGTGTTTTAGTTTTCCTGTTATTTTTCCAAATCCCTTAATCTTTCAAACCCAGAAGTTCAGGTGATGCACCCACCTTAAAATTCAGTGCTTCACTTTCTAACACTTATGCACAATTGTAGAAAACACGATTGTTTTTAAAAACTACAGGCACAAAAAGGTCACGCCGGGAGGGGCCTTTGGAGATGTCCCTGGAGGACACAGATGTTTGAAAGAGGGACAGGAGTGTTATTTTAACGTCTATGTGACATTCCTGTGAGCACTGGAGAGGAATAGATGAAAGGGAAACAGGATCCAGCTGATTTACAGTCACACTACACTCCTCCTGTGTTTGGATGGTAAGAATTGTAGCTTCAGTTTTTCAGTTTGGTTATTCTGTTTTTGTTTTGGAAACAGAAATAATTTAAAAAATGAAGCTGCTGAAAGTCCTTGATACAGTGTCTTCTTACTCCACCATCATATGGTGCTTATCCTCCTCCTTCATCATATCCTGATTAACGTCCCAAGTTAGTTTGAGCCTAAATCAAACATTCTGAGTCATGATGAGCTGAAGCTAAAGAAGCTTTGTGTTTTTCCTCTGCAGATGTGAGAACCACCATGAGAAGCTGAGTGTTTTCTGCTGGACCTGTAAGAAGTGCATCTGCCACCAGTGTGCTCTGTGGGGAGGCATGGTAACCTTTCACTTTTTCATCTAAAATGAATCCAGGACTCATGGAGGCATTTTCACCACGTAAAATAAACTGTTTCCTCTGAGCAAAAGTCATTTCAGTAGAAGTCAGATGTTCAGTGTTCTCCATGTTTGGTGGAGAATAAATGAAATGAGACACAGACAAGTTCTCACACAGAGATTTAACGATAATATTAGCCTTAGGGGTGGCCGATATAGCATTAAAATAAAATGATGACATCTGAAAATATTTTTGTGATAAGCTGAATGGGATGATCTGAAGATAATTTTGTGATATTCAAGACGATACGAATAATGAAACACTGAACAATGTTGTCATGGTGATTTCAGAAGTAAACAATACTGTAAAATGGTACAACATGAGTAAAAATGAATAAGTGTCAGTGTTTCCCACAGGTTGAAAATGTACTTGTGGCCGTGGACAGGCACGCCGTGTATCAGAATCATGGCGAGTCAGGAAGGGTCGTACTGTGGCAATGTTCCTAAGATGAAAGATGTAATTCATTTTTAGGAACCATTTCATCACTGACCAGCTACTTTCAGACATGCTTGTTTAGTTTATTCTTCTTGCATTTTATTTTATGAAAATGTATCAACATGTCATCATGCAATATTGTCAATATCATGATATATTGCAATTTTTTTTTAATCATATCAAATCTTATTTATACTGGCATTATCATAATAATATGATGTGATGTGGCACAGCCATAGTTCAGGCTCTCTCATCTCAGCCATGAACTTTTTAGCTTCTCTCTCTCTCTCTCTCTCTCTCTCTTTCTCTGATACATGGTCATTTTGTTATGGAGGACGTCCTGCTAAATTTAAAGCTTCTGACTGGTCTTTTTCAGTCTCAGATTAGTTTAGAATGAATGATTGACCTGGATGAATTATTCAACCTCCAGATAATTTGTCACATCTTCATCTCCGTTCATGTTTTTGATGCAGCATCTAAAAAAACACCTGGCTAGGATGAGCTCTTATGTAATCAGTCATGACGGTTTTATATTTGTATTTGAGTATCGGCTGCGTGTTCTTCTCCTCTGTGTCCAGCATGGCGGCCATACCTTCAAGCCTCTGGTGGAGATTTATGACCAGCATGTCACCAAGGTGAAGGAGGAGGTGACCAAGCTCCGCCGCCGCCTCATGGAGCTCATCAGCCTGGTGCAGGAAGTGGTGAGTCTGCTCACCACTACACGTAGCTCACTATTCTCCACACCAGTTGGACGAAACATTTCCACTGTCCTAACATTCAGCATTTTCATCTTCTCAGACTGTAGAGCTGAGACTGTCCTCACTCCGTGTTTTTCAGCATCAGGAAATAATTGTGATACATTAGAAGCACAGTGGGTTTGGGAGCACAGACCCTGGCTGCAAGAGAGGAAAATGGTTCCACTTTTCCTCACTTTCATCTTTTCCTCACGTCTTCACCCCATCCACTTAAGCTGCAAGGAAGAGCAGAGGAGCTGAGGAATTAAAGGACCGTACCGGCCATTTTGCATATTTGAACGTAATATATTCCGTTTTCATACACGTAACGTTATTGACAATCATTTCCCAAAGCATACTACTAGAACGGTGAATTAAAAATGTTTTTCCTACCTTCCAGACCTCCATTGGTTTCAGTTCATTCTGCTATTAAAATCAACCTGTTGATACTTGAAACATTCTTGGGATAGGTAATCCATCATCACCAACAAGACGTGTATTCAGGTTTTTTTAAAAGTTAGGTAATTTTTAGCATTTAAGCATGGAGTGAATGTATGCCTCCACCAGGGAATATAGTCCCAAAAGAAGACCTGCGTTTATGGAAAAATTTAAAGGACCGTGACTTCATAAGGCTGTGTAACTATTAGCAGGAGAAACATGGATTTTTAAGGTGGGTGTATCACTTGAATATTTGATTTTGAAAGATTAAGAGATTTTGCAAAATATCAGGAAAGCTGAAATACAGTTTTGTCCTTTGGGAAATGATTGTCAGTAATGTAACGTATGAAAATTGAATCTATTAGGCTCAAACATGCAAAATGGGTGGTATAGTCCTTTTAAGAGAAATGAAACATTGACGCTGCTCGTAGCATCATCTGAAGCTACTTCACATACTGATGATGTCANAAGAGAAATGAAACATTGACGCTGCTCGTAGCATCATCTGAAGCTACTTCACATACTGATGATGTCACAGCTGATCAGATGATCAGTGAGTTTGGAGCTGCTGTGTTTTAGTTCCTACACAGTAATAAAATAGTAAAATATTGATTATTTATTATTACTGTAACACTTAACATGAACAGTCTGACAACTCTCCACATGCAGAACAATCTGACTTTATAATCTGCAGTCCATCAAGCATCGTTTTGTTTCTCAGCGTGTTTCACAGCTCAGAGAGTTAAAATATAAAGTTGACACTGTGGGAGTTCCCCTGGAATGTGATCTGCAGCCAGTCAGATTCCTCCTGTCACAGCTGATGTCTGATGTTATCTACAGCACGTCTACATAAACATTTTAATGCTTTTCTCTACAACATGTTGATATTGGAAATATTTTGCATCTCAGCCTCCTCAGACTGCAGCATCATTCCTGTAACATAATCACCTTCACTTTGTTTATTCACTAACTAGTAATTCACATTTATTAAATCATTTCTAAAACATTAATCTTTATTCTTAATGATCATCTGGTTGTATTTTAGGACTGGTTATTATTTCACTCTGCTTTCACAAATTTGTCTTCCATTAAAAAAGCAGCTAAATTAAAAGTGTCACTTGTGAAGGATTGAACGCTGCTGTTATCCACTAAATGGCTCTGAGAATCTGTGCAGTGGAACATGTGAATGTGCATGTGAACGTGCACGCGTAGGGCTCATGTTTATGCGTCTCTGTGGTCAGGAGAGGAACGTGGAGGCAGTCAGGGGAGCGAAGGATGAGAGGGTCAGGGAGATACGGAACGCCGTGGAAATGATGATTGCTCGTCTGGACAACCAGCTGAAGAACAAACTCATCACGCTCATGGGTAAACGCCTCGTACAGCGTAACACACTCTGATCCGCATTCTCTACATTCTGATTTTTAGTGTTCACACATGAAGCAGCAATGGCTCCATTTAGGGGTCAGTTTGCTCACTTTTACTCACTAAACATGTTTGTGCAGGACAGCCGATTTTTAATTCAAATCGGTTTTATCATTAACCACTTAAACAGAAACTGTGGACCTCGCTTTCATGTGTAAAGTTGATATTTTCATGTTGTCAGTAGATTTGCATGTTATATCTTGCTGGAAAGATTAAACCTCTCGTCTTTTCAAATTGTCCAGCAATTTATGATGGATTTATGAAACAAAGTGTGTGGTTTTCCAGCAGCCGGTCAGTAGCTGTGATCATGTTACGGTCCATAGAAGCAGTTGGTTTACATACTGGGTCTCATCATGAAGAGCACATTCTCCAGATTAAATCTGGTATGTGTGTCACAACACGGAATAAAAGTGGAAAAACTCATCTGGTTATTTTCTGCATCATTCCATCAATCATCCAGGACATCAGCATTTCTTTGAATTTCACAGGATTTACAATCTGACCAATAACGTTTAATATTGCTGAAATTGGTAAATGAAAGTCAATCTGTGCATTTTTACAAAGCTCAAATTTTACAGGACCATACCGGCCATTTTGCATGTTTGAGTCTAATACATTCAATTTTCATACATGTAACGTTACTGACAATTATTTCCCAAAGCATACTACTGGAACGGTGAATTAAAAATGTTTTTCCTACCTTCCAGACCTCCAGTGGTTTCAGTTCATTCTAGTACGCTATTAAAATCAACTTGTTGATACCTGAAACATTCTTGGGATAGGTAATCCATCATTAACCCAAAATGTAAACATTCAAAAAAAATATTATTAAAACTTCAAAATATAATGAGCTTCAATTTTAATGCAAATGTAAACAGAAGCAAAATGGACGACAATCAAATGAGTTAGGGAAACATGTCTGTGTTTGTGACAAAGAACTCACCTGAAGTTAGCGTAGCGATTGAGCTAATTCTGTTCATACATCGCTGGAAGAGCTTTTTTTTTTTTTTTTTTTTTTTTAAATGTTTCATTGTCTTCCTTGGATCGTTTTTTTAAAAGTCTCTTAAAACTTCTTTTTCCATACTTGGACTGTTGTCACATTTTTAGTGAGACAAAGTCACAGCTAAGCTAATTTCACTCCACTGTTAGCTTATTCTGTCACAGGAAGTACAGCTAGTTAAGGCTCAAGCTATGTTTAACTGAGTCAGCATCACTTCCTGTTTGTTTTATGTCTCAAATCAGCTGACTTGTGACTTTCTTGGCATTCACCAGGTGTTTCTGCTTCAGGTGGAGAAACTAATTTGTTGTGTTTCCACCTTTAGCTGTTAGCCTGTTAGCTTGCAGCTGAACTGTTTCAAACAGCAGAGGAAATAATCAGATGCTGACCTACTACTTTCAAACTCGCTGGTTTAGTTTCTTCTTGCACTTCATGAACACGCATCAATATGTCATTATGCCTCAATTTTGTCAAAAAGAATGAAATGGCAAATTTTTATCCTATAAATTTATTTTAAACGATATATCATATTGTATCATCATGAATGATAAGATACAGCCCTAATACACACATAATGTTACTATGTAGATGTGATTCAGGAGTGATTGCCCTCAGCTCACAGGGAGGAACTGAAAATAGATCCTCTTTCTCTCCGTCAGGCCAGAAGACGTCGTTGACCCAGGAGACGGAGCTGCTGGAGTCGCTGCTGCAGGAAGTGGAGCATCAGGTTGGTGCTGTGCAGTCCTTCAGCTTGTCTTCAGTTTTGTTGTGTTCTTGTTTTAGCTGTGCTTTCTATTTCAGCTGTGTTGAACCTGTGACAGTGAGAACAGAACTAAACCGTGAAGCTTCTTTTGTTGAGATTGTCACACAGGTGTTGATTCAGTTCTATCATCATCATTTTTTGATGTGTAGCATTTCATTATATTGTAATAATTAACTCTATTATATTATGGAGTAAGTTGAATGTGAAATTATGCCATCACCACGACCATAATAGAATGTCATGTTTTGTTTTATTACGGGACTATAATAATGCATTGCTGTATTTCCACTTTGTGTGTATTGTCATTGATGACATGATAGTAATGTTCTAGTTTACCTGGTAGGATGTGAACCAAAACACACACACAGACACGTTTACAGGAGGTGGGCTTAGTCTCATCCCAGACAAACTCTGAAGCTGTTTGTTGGTAGACTGAATATGATCCACACAACCTCTGAACCAACTCCAGATCAATTTAGTATTGATCTACTGCTGATTGATTAACAGCAGAGATGCTAGGTGTGTGTTACGTTAAGTAAACACCACCTCTGATGATCAAATCAAACGATGCTGTTAAAGGTGGAAACACATCAATGTTAGCTAACATGTGTTCAGGTTAGCGTGTGCTTGTATGTTGTCAGCATGTTGCTCCATACTCCTGTTCAGCGTGTGAAGGCAGCACGTCTTCTTCACATCATGTGAAGCAACATGTGGTTTTCCACACGTTGTCTCTACGTCAGATTCAGCTTCTGCTGTCATAGTTTTCTTCTTCATGGATCAAATGATGCTATGACTAGGAAAGGATCCACATTCATCTTTGTTACTCTGATTTACTTTGACACCATAGAAACTACTTCCTGTTTGGAGTTTCTTTCTCCGCCCCCACACAGTTCTGACCAATGAGCAGAGAGAGTGTTGTCACATGACTTTTGCTGATATATTTTAGTTTGATTGGATGTTTTCCTGTGTGAAACTAAACGAAACCAACAATTTAGTCCCTGATCCAGACCAGAACAAACGATCTGCAGACCAGAGAAAATGATCTAGAGATCTGAAAATGTCCTAAGATACAAATTGACAAAGTCCTAAATATGGAATAAATTGTTTCACATCATTAAAGCCTTGGCTGCATTTTGTTCTCTCTCTCTCTCTCTCTCTCTCTCTCTCTCTCTCACACTCTCTCTCTGTTGAACAGCTTCATTCCTGCAGTAAGAGTGAATTGATCTCCAAGAGCCCAGAGATCCTGCTCATGTTCCAGCAGGTCCATCGTAAACCCATGCAGTCGTTCGTCACCACGCCGGTCCCTCCGGACTTCACCAGGTAACGCTCACCTTCCCTCTGTCTGATGACCTTCAGCAAACCACTTTACTTCTGTCACATCACTGTATTTTGTGTGAAATTTTTTCGTATTTTTAGAGTCATTACAAAGAAATGCCTGTGAAATTTGATGAAGTTTTCTATTCTGATAGTAATATTAACATGTGTGTCACATTATTAACATTTTTGGAGCTCTCATTCAGCTCTCATTCTAAGATAAGACAAGAGAGACTTTATTGTTCCTCAGGAGAGAAATTGGATTGCTACAATAGAATAGTGAAATAAAGCAGATTAGGGAGTAGAAAATGAAGGATAAACTGTACAAGGGACAGACATTTCACAGCGGGTCCAGTGGGTTAGTGTTAGTGTGATTGGTCCAGCATGGATTTCCCACATTTCATCTGTCAGTTGGCAGTGCAGAAACGTTCTGTATATTGACTATAGTGGGAATATATTGCTGGAAATGTATTCCTACCAGAAACACGAGACAGAGACAGAGAAAAGATAGAAAGTGGAGGCTTTGATTAGCAGCGATGATGATGATGATATTGGGCTGCTCACTTAATCCGTCTAAATCTAACTAAATTTAAGGACCAATCTGTAAAACTTCTAACATCAACAGGATACAGAAGATAATATTATGCTGATAAAATTTCATACTTTGATTGATCAGAAAATAAAGGAATATTTGGGATATATGTTTGAGGACAGACAGAAAGTTTGCACCCACCTTTCACACAGGTAAACACTGTAAAAGGAGAGAGATAAGATGAAACAGGAACCGAATAGGGTGCCGCAAAGAATGGGGGGAGTGCAGGAGGGAGCACTGAATCTCAATAGCGTATTAGTGTAATACAGTAACATTGTGGAGGCTTCAATCAGTCAGGTTACAAATACACACCCATCAGCCACAACATTAAACCAGCTGCCTAACATCATGTAGGTCTCCTCGTGCCACTAAAACATCTCTNATCAGCCACAACATTAAACCAGCTGCCTAACATCATGTAGGTCTCCTCGTGCCACTAAAACATCTCTGACATGGAGGCGTGGACTCCTCAGACCTCTGAAGGTTCCTGTGTATCTGGCACCAAGACGTTAGCAGCAGATCCTTTAAGTCCTGAAAGTTGTGAGGTGGGGCCTCCATGGATCTGACTTGTTTTTCCAGCACATCACAGATGCTGGATCAGATTGAGATCTGGGGAATCTGGAGGCCAAGTCAACACCTTCAACTCTTTGTCATGTTCCTCAAACTGTTCCTGAATAATGTTTGCAGTGTAGCAGGATGTGTTATCCTGCTGAAAGAGGCCATGACATCAGGAATACCGCTGCATGAAGGCTGGACTTGGTCTGCAGCCATGTTTAGGTGCTACGTGTCAAAGTAACATCACATGAATCAGGACCCAAGGTTTCCCAGCAGGACATCATCAGATCATCACCCTGCCTCCGCCGGCTCACCTTCTTCCCATAGTGCATCCTGGTGCATCTCTTCTCCAGGTAAACCACGCACACACACCTGGCCGTCACATGATGTCAGAGAAAACCTGATTCATCAGACCAGGACACCTTCTTCCATCAGTCCATGGTCCAGTTCTGATGCTCACGTGTCCATTGTAGGAGCTTTGGGTGGTGGACAGGGGTCAGCATGGCGCTCTGAGCAGTCTGCGGCTACGCAGCCCTACGCAGCACGCCACCATGCTGTGTGTTCTGACACCTTCTATCATAGCAGCAGCAGCTCTTCTGTGGGATCAGACCAGACAGGCTAGCCTTCGCTCTCCACGACCATCAATGAGCGTTGGCACCCATGACCCTGTCACCAGTTCACCGGTCGTCCTTCCTTGGACACTTTTGGTAGGTCCTGGCCTGCATACCGGGAACGCCCCACATGACCTGCTGTTGTGGAGACGCTCTGAGCCAGTCGTCTAGCATCACATGTTGGTCCTTGTCAAAGTAGCTCAGATCCTCATGCTGCACATTTTTCCTGCTTCAACACATCAACTTAAGAACTGTTGACTTGCTGCTGATATATCCTCGATGTTATTCACTTCACCTGTCAGAGGTTTAATGTTGGGGCTGATCAGTGAATGTAAATATTACAAAAGAAAGGACAGATTGTGTGTGATTATATAAAATCAGAAAGGTGTATAAATGACCCGGTTACATCTACGTATCTGTGAACATATATGAAAGCGTGTATGTTGTGGCTCTTCTGGAGCAACACACTTTTATCTTTGGCTCTTCATGTCTTACTGGTCTGTTTAGCCTCTCAGATATTATCAGCAGTCTTCATATATGCTGCAGACACTGATTATATCCACCATGAAGTGAACATCTGTGCAGTGTGATGACTGTTGTCCAAGTTTCACATCATTAAAGCCTTAGCTCTCTCTCTCTCTCTCTCTCTCTCTCTCTCTGTGTATTTTCAGTGAACTGGTTCCTGCGTATGACTCCAGTACTTTTGTTCTGGTCAACTTCAGGTAATTGCATCTCTTACTTAGCATGAACTCTGTGCATGTTGCTGTGTATTAACAATGTTTTCTGTTTGTTTCCTGCAGACAGAAAAGCTCTTTAATGTTTTCTCAGTTAGTTTTAATGTGACTGATTAAAATTCGCAACTTTCTTTTGAGCTCTTTTTTTTTTCTCTCAGTCACTGTTTCCATGGAGAGAAGAGAAAGTGAAACTGTGTGCCGTCATTCCCGTTTTATGTCCTCCTTCATCATCAAGTGGAGATCACAAAAACAGACAGAAGACAGAATTCCTGTTAATAATCCCTTCCCTCTTCTAAAAAGAAAGTGTGTCGTTATCCTAAAAACAAAGACACACACAGCCCCCTCCCCTTTGCTGAGATGGTGGCTTATCACCACAACCCATTCTGTTCAACCCATTCAACCCATTCTTTGAGTGAGCGGGAGGTGGAGGGTGAGGGTTAGGGTTAGGGCTATGAAGCGTGTGCTGTTCAGCATGATGTGTTAAGTTGTGTTTGTGTGTTGCATGCTTTTAGCACGCTGAGGCAGCGAGCTGACCCCGTCTACAGTCCTCCTCTACAGATTTCTGGACTCTGTTGGAGACTCAAAGTCTACCCAGTAAGTATGACAGCCTGATCCGTGTCCAGTACCCATAACCACTTCAGCGTCAGCTGACTTTGTGTGATAATATCACATAAAGCGTATCGGAGCGTGTAGGAGTGGGCTGAACATTTCAGAGCGGTCTAAGCGTGTCAGAGTGGTAATGCATCTGGCTGCATTCTGCTTGACTTTAAGAGGAGAGAGACGTTTGTGTTTCAGTGGTTCCTCTGTTTCTTCAGGATGGGAATGGCGTGGTACGTGGAAACTACCTGTCCGTGTTCTTGGAGCTGTCTGCTGGACTTCCTGAAACATCCAAGTGGGTCCTGCCAAATATTCGTATCTTTTTCCTCTCTGTCTAGCTCCTGTGATTTTTATGTGTGATGAGGGTGTGTGGGGGTGTGTAGGTATGAGTACCGTGTGGAAATGGTCCATCAGGCCTCCAGCGACCCCACAAAGAACATCATCCGGGAGTTTGCCTCTGACTTTGAGGTGGGTGAATGTTGGGGCTACAACCGCTTCTTCAGACTGGACCTCCTGGCTAGCGAGGGCTACCTCAACATGCAGACCGACACCCTGGTCCTCCGGTGGGCACGCACACACATACACACACACACCATGCTTTTCCTCATACACAGCAGCATCAGACATGTTGTAATGGTGAAACGTCACGGGTTTGCACAGATACCAGGTCCGTGCGCCGACCTTCTTCCAGAAATGCAAAGACCAGTCTGGATACATCAGCCACCTGGAGTCAGCACAGAGCAGCTACATCCAGCAGATCAACAACCTCAAAGAGGTAGGTGTGTGCGTGTGTGCATGTGTGCATGCGTCCGTGCGCGTGTCCGTGTCCTCTCATGTTCAAGAGCTCAGACATGCTAAAATATGTTAGCCACATTAGCCACAGTAAACTATCTTGACAGTTGATGGAGCGAGCCACAGGCACATTCATGGCCCTCAGGGGCTGATTTTAAAACTTTTTATCTGGATCAGAATCACACAGTGGTGTGCAGTCAGGGCCAGTAAAGCCTTCTCTGCTGGCCTAGAGATTTGTCTGAATCATAAAATTATGTTTTTATAATTTAATATATATTTTAATTAATGCTATATGTATTTTACAAAGTTCGTTCCCATCAGTTTATTATTAACGTCATTTCATCGCTACTCTCTCCCTCAGTTGCGCTGCTTCCAGTGCAGTTCATAGAAATTAGAGCTTTTATCCAATCAGATTTTCCCCCTGTGCTGTCTCCGGGTAAAAAAATCTAGCCTGAGGCCTTCAGAATCTGAGTGAATCTCCTCTGCTATTCAAGTAAATGGGACGATGTTGTTGATTGTCATATTCTTTAACTAGTCAGATTTCGAGTTTGCCATGTTGGGCGTATTCTTTTACATATCAGGGCCTTCTAGCTGGCCTTGGCCTACGTCATCAGAGTACAGCATTATGCTAACAGCTAAACAGCCTGCCAGAAATTCATCAGAAGAAGAAGAGAGCCAGATAGCTAAGCTAACTCAAGTAAACCTAGCTAGCACATAACGTAGCATTAATGTTTATTTAAACTTTCTTTCTTGACGTTTAGATTTTTAGATGTAGTGCTTTAGATTTTTTGTTTCGATTTTTACTTTGTCCTGTTGTTTTTTAACGCACAATGGCTGAAGGAGAAGAAGAAATGGACTTACAATGCTTTTTTTCACATTTTGTAACTGAAATGCACCGATGTACTGTACAGCCATGTGGTTAAACTCTTTCTAAAGACAGAAAGGAGGATGGACTTTGTCTTCAGATGATGAGCAGCTTTGGTAAGTCTGATGGATTTTTATGTGGCTGGAATCTGTGGAGAAGCCTGTTGAATCTGATTGTGTTATTTGTGTTTTACAGCATTTTTGCTTACTTGCTGGTCGTATGAGTAAATGTGATGGTTGTTGTGAGTTTGTTCTTGTTTCTTTGGTAATGACACTGATTTAGGCTATGCCATGTTTATATGTGATGCAGCATCCTGTCATAATGCGTAATAATGCTACATCCTATTCATGTCTCTGCAGTTAGTGTGTTGTAACTGTCATAGGTGTTGATCCTCGTGTTAAATCACTTTATTCCACTAGATAAAGGTTACTGTCACTGTGAATATGGGCTGGTTATGTCTAATAACAGCAGCATATAGTCCTAGTGTCATGGTGAGGTTATTAGAAGGTGTTTAATTATGGGAGGATAGCTCTGAAGGCCTAGGTGTAAAATACACGGCCCGCTACTGGAATCACGTGACTAATCAAATGTTTTTACTGTCACATATGAAAATGATTTCAGACCAGGGGCCTGTTTCAGAAAGCGGGCTTAATGAAAACTCTGAGTTCGTTGAATCAGAGTTGAAGAAAACTCTGTGTTTTCGGTTTCAGAAAGCAAATTCAGATCAACATTGTGTCAGTTACTATGGCGACTGACTCTGTGAAGCTAACCTGCTCGCTGGCAGGTTTTCTTCAGTGAACCCAGAGTTTGTCCTGCAACCTGCAGACTCTCAACGAAGTGTCAGAGATGCGTTCAGAAACGTTTCTCTTGCACTGAAACATTTAGTGTACCTGTTTGAGAGAGCCAGTTGATACTGAAGCTACGGAGCCCCTAAAGTCCTAAATAACAGTGTTTTTTTCTTGTCCGCACAACTTCTTATCTAAAAAAAAATTGTTAGTTAGGATTTTAGGGTCTCCGTAGGTATCAGTCTAAACAATCAATGATTTAGTATGAAGCCTTTGAGACTTCAGAAGCACTAATCAGTTCATGTTATATATTATATATAATATATATGTTCATGTATATATTTTAGGGTTTCCAGGTGTGATTGGCTGCATAGATGGCATCATATTCCTGTCACAGCTCCTTCAGTAAATGAAGGAGATTATAAATCTGTCCACAGCATTAATGTGCAGCTATTATTAGCCTTTTGCCCTCCAAATGAAAAGCTACTTCACACTATGGATGCTGCAACTAGTTACTGTTCTGCACTGTGCAGATCATATGTGCTGTCGATCATATGTGCTGCAGCCCACATCATCAGTAACCTGGGTCTGTGCATGACTGTTGAATTTTTCGTGAGTTTACACTGGGCACAAATGTGGAGATTTGTATGTGTAAAGGCATTTAGATGCTAATTTAAAATTGACTAAATTAAAAACTGATAGTTTTGGGATAGCTGAAATAAACACATTTATTTTTTATTTTTTGTTTTGTTTTTTTGGGTTCAAAAATCAATTCACTAACTACTGGTAATTAAATGTATCACGTTAGGTCGGCCAGACTAAGTCACATTGCATGTAATCAAAATATGCCTTGCTTGCCTGTTTGAAGTATATTTTTATATTTCATCTTCAATTGCTGCCAAGTGTGTTTTGTGCCTTTTAGATTGCACCTGAATAAATATAAAAAATATACTACATGTTGAATGAATGGACCACTCCAGACAAAACATTTATATTTATTTATTGATTTTTAAAACTCATGCATTGACTCAGTCAGCAGTTCTCTCCCACGCTAACTCACGCTGTTTTAACAGTGCTACTGTATTTTCTTTTTTTTTTTCTTCTAAATATATGCTGGTACTCTGCCTATGCAGTCATTAATATTTCTAACTCCACTGGAGTAAAATAGGAGGATAGAGCCTTTTTTTCTCCTGCTGCCATAGTGAATCGTATTATCGGTGTTACATTGATGAGGGCTTTTTACTCTCCTCATGCATGCGCTTTACTCAGGGTTAACACACTCAGAGTTGGTTGAACTAGTTATCACCTTTTCTGAAACCCCAAACTCTGACTTTGACAGCTCAGAGTTACTCAACCCAGAGTTCAGGTTTACACTCAGTTTGTTCAAACAACTTTTTGAAACAGGCCTCTGATAATCCAGATTTCATTGATAAACCCGTGCGTGGCATCCGTGCTAAAAGTTTACACTCAAAACAGGAAATGATTCAGATTTCTAAATAAGCTAAATTTCCCTTTATAAATCACAATCAGCCTGAACATATGTGCATGTTAAAAGGCTCAAGTCCCACTCACGACACGTCCACAATTTACCATAAATGTCCATACAAAGACATTGGTGAATATATGAATAGTGACGCACATATAAACGAGTAAACGTGTTTGCTCGTCATCGCACTTTAGAGGGAACGGAAACTTCTGATTAGTTGATCAAGAAAAAAGTCCAATGAGGCAGAAATGCAGGTATCATGGACGAGGAGAAATCAGGAAAATGTTGGATTTGGAGCCTCAGCAGCAACAACAATCACAGCTGCTGCAGCTGGAAATGAGTCACTTTAACAAATAAATCACTTAAAATTTAGATTTACACTGAATTAAAAGATTGTCAGACTAAAGGCGGATGCCAGAAGGTGCAGCGCTGCATAAAGCATGAGACGCTGGCATGCAGGTGAATCTGATAAATCCATTTTAGATTGTTTATTTTCATAAACGCCTCACATTCAGCATCTCTGAGCATGTCAGGCTCTGAGCTGCAAGGGTTTGAAAACGGAGTGAGGAGCTGCACCTCACCTGCAGCTTATAAACCAGAGAACCATACACACATAAAAAATACCTGACAATCTATCAGTTAGGATAGATCAATGAAAAATCAGACACATCTGTCATGATCAGAATATTAATTCTGTTGTTTCACAGCACNTCAATGAAAAATCAGACACATCTGTCATGATCAGAATATTAATTCTGTTGTTTCACAGCACCTTTATGCTGCTATTGCTCATTTATGTGGAAGTCAGAATAATTTATTCGCACATTTGAAGAGATATCAAAATTAACGAGGTCACGCAAATTCAGTTTATTAATCATAGCATGCATGGAGAGCAGCTATGTTAAACCGATTCTGTCAGAGCGGATCTATGCTAGAATTCAGAGTTTGATTCCGTGGAACGACTTGTGTGTGGGAAGAATCACTGAGGAATCTGCTTCATTTCTCTGCTTCTCCATCTGTGTCACCAAACATTCCAGTCTCCAAAACGTTCGTACGCACGGTACAGAGTTTCCTACGCATGCACAAATTCTCCTGTCACGTTTTTTTGTAAATCCCAAACTTTGCGTGAGAAGTGGCGTACACAACTTTCAAGCCCCGTTTTGTGCGTACACCGGTTATAAATGAGGTTCCAGGTGAGGAAACACGTGCAGGTGTTTTACTCAGATTATAACATTTACATGTCTGAATAAATTGAGTTCTAATCACAGAAACTGTCTATTAATCAGAGTAAAATTACTCTGGTTTATGCTAATTTCATTCTATTAATGGTGTTTACATGATGCTTTTTGGTGTTTACATGGTTATAATTGAAGTTCTATGTGAACGTACTATTTATGTATAATTCCTGCAGAGAACATGTTTCAGTTTGCTGTAAAATGCATCTCCACCTTTCATCTTTTTCTTTTAGAGGCTGGCCATCGAGCTGTTTCGCCATCAGACATCACGCAGCTCCTCGCCGCCTGACCTGAGGCTTGCTGCTGGCCCGGTGGCGTCTGAAAGAGACCCTCGCTCAGCGAAGAGTGATGAAGACACTCAGGCTACTTTGACCACTTCCAAAAAAGGCGAGGAGGAGGAGCGAACCCAGCACAACGACTCGAATGTGAGGATGAATCCTCCATGTTTCTGTTGACTTCATCTCACATACAGTGTGTTTAAAAAATGAGAGCCTGATGCTGTTGATGCTGATACTGCCGCTGATGGCGTCATATTAGATATTACTAGATATTGGCAGTCATTCATACATGAATGACTGCCAACCATTTTAAACTCCACCAAGGAGGTCATGTGATCAACAGCATTTGTTTGTTTGCTAGCAGAATGTCTCAAAAAGTTAGGAATATGGATCAAATTTGGGGAGACAGGTGGAAACACACACACACACACACAGGTGGAAAATGTCGAGAGGAAGAAGTGATTCAGTTTTGGAGATGAAATTACACCGACTGGCCTGATGGTGGCACTGTAATAACCACTTCTACATTCTAGCCTGGAACTTTAGAACATTAAGTCATAGAATCAAAGTTTGTTTTTACCTGGATTCCTTGGGTCAATCCAACCATATAGGCCACGCCCATTTCCACCTGGCTACATTTTGAATTTTTTTTCAAAGCAGTTTTCTGTATCTCTTCCTACAAAATGTTGCATGTAGAATGTATGGAACAAGCTGGAAAAAAAGTTATTTCTTTGTTTTGTTTTTTTTTTTGTNTGTAGAATGTATGGAACAAGCTGGAAAAAAAGTTATTTCTTTGTTTTGTTTTTTTTTTTGTTTTGTTTTTTTTAATATTTCTCACCATTTTCCTACAATTGGCTGCCAAAGTTGTGTGCACCCTGCCTATAAATCCTTGGCAGAGGTATGCGCTCCCAAACCATAAAGCTGTATTTTAGTTTTCACATTATTTTGGCAAATCTCTGAATCTTTAAACATCAAATGTTCAGGTGATACACTCACCTTAAAGTTCTGAAATGTACGTCTGACTGTAGAGGACACAGACGTTTTATTTTCTCTGTAAAAGCTGTATTCTCCTGGGACTATTTTCTCTGGCAGAGACATACGTTTTCTTACATGCAGCTCCATGATGGATCAGATAAATTAAGTAACTTTGACAAACAAATAACCGCATGTGGTTTGCTGTGTTGGGTTATTTATCTCAGCACGTTTCAAGTCTCTTCAAGTTGATTTGTATGTTGTACTGGAATGAACTGAAACCAACGTTAGTCTGGAAGGTAGGAAAAACAATTCTAATATTAACTGCTAAAGTAGTACATTTTGGAAAATGGTTGGCAGTAATGTAACATTTATACGGGTTGTATTTATTAGGCTCCAACATGCAAAACTACTAGTGTGGTCCTTTAAATTACTTTTATTAAGGAAGCAACAACTTCATACACAACTCAGGTCAGTTTTCTCTGCAGTGAAAATGGACGTGAGTGATGGTAAAGTGTGTGTGTGATTTGACAGCGTGATGGTGAGCTTTGTGGTGTTTTGGTAGGAGCTGTCTGATGGAGATCTGGAGGTGGACTGTCTGACGGAGGAGGAGGTGAATCCTCTGGACGGCAGCAGCACCTCCGGCAGCTCCACCGCCACCAGCAACACCGAGGAGAACGACATCGACGAGGAGACCATGTCAGTACAACTCTTTACACTGATTTCTGAAGCTCTGCATCCAGCCTGAGGCGTGTTAATGTCATACAGGGTGGTGATGTCATACAGCGATTACAGGAAGTCAGCAGCTTTTTGGTGCTTTGTGCTGCAGCTCATGGACTTTTTCTGCTGCGCTGCTGAATTGTACCGAGTCTGCTCCTTATCCATGACACCGCTCCCCCCCCCCAGCCAAGCCAAAACGTCAGTTTTTTGGCTCTGCTGCAGCCAAAGCGAGCCGTCTCCGCCCTCAACAGGGCCGTGATGACGTAGTGTGCTTGATTGACTCAACTGTTTGTCAGCATTACAAGCCACAGAAGACAGAGCGCCATGTTTAAAACATAGGAGCCTTTCCAGTAGACAGGCGCAGATAATCTACTTACAACTTTATCATTTCCAATCCACAAATTCGATGATGAATGAGACACAAGTGTTCATCGCTGTCCTCGCTCCATGCTGTGGACACAACACCCGCGGCGTGCAGACGGCATGGTTTAGCACGACTCGAGTCAGATTCACCAGCAGTGGAGAAACGGCATTAGTTAGGAGAACAGAAACGATGTGTCTGCAGAACTCCAAGATCTGAGCAACAGCAGCAACATTAGAATGAATCAACCAATCAGAACCCCACCGATTTAAACAGGCTGTAACCACCAATCAGCACAGAGATGCTCCATGTCAGGCGTTTGCATCATGCTGTACTTTTCCACAAAGCCAGAAATTTCCTGAATCTTTGTTGCTCTGGTTTTTTGACAATTATGTAAAACATTATTTACGTGTTTAAACATGAGAATGAGGCCACACCAGTGAGGCGTGACTGTTTTAAGGGATAATGACTTAATTCTTTACATTAGCCTCCAGCAAGGCTGAATTAAGAAGACCAAATGAGTCCTGCTGCACCAGCATGCTGACACAGATACTTTGTGTGTGTTCAGGTCTGGAGAGAATGATGTAGAATTCAGTGGGAACCTGGAGACGGAGGAGGGGGAGCTGCCTGACGACCTGGCTGGAGCCACAGGTACAATCCAACCCCACCCCCCATCTTTATGTTTCCTTATGTGTTCTGATACACAGAGAGCAGGGCTTTGATTTTTACTGCAGTATAAAGTCCATTGCTGTGCGTGATTTAGCATTAAGCTGTGCAAATCAATCAATCATCAATACCCGACACTCATTTTTACACACGCAGCCTCGGCTGAGTGCATCTTAGTGCAGATGCTTTATCCTACCTCATCAACCATGTCTGTACCTTTTCAGAATGCTCACAGTGGGAGGTGGGCCGACGAGCATAGAGAGGGGTGGTTGTGTGAGTGCGTGTGCCTCTGTGCATGTGTGCGTCCTTGTTTTGTAATCTCAGCGGCTGGATTTACTCTACAAGTCTTGATGCTCAATTCTGATATTTTGGCTATATCTGATTCTTTGTTCAGCGTATTTACATTTTCCTTTTTAAGCGGCTCATATCTGATACCTGTATTTACACGCTTTGACCTTTGACCTGTAGCAGCAGGATGCAGCTACGCATGCGTACATTTGTGAGACATGTAAAGAAAACGCTTCATGGACTAAGATGAGAGAAGTATTTAAAATCTGATCAGCAGGTTAAAACTTTCACATGCAGAGAGAAACATCTGATATGTTGTGTGAGTGTTTATCTCTCCATCAGGACACGTATGTTCATCAGTTAATCACGGAGGAGAAGCGGGTGGAGTTGGAGTTTTGCTGCTGTAACAGGAGCCTGTTATCACACACTAACACGTCTATTTGACATAAACACACATCAGCATGTCTGATATATAGTATGTCCTCCATTTCTGTTTACAGAGTGTCATCATATTGATGACATCATCATATGCAGATAAAGCAGAACATTACGTAGGAGTCAGAATGGGAANTCATCATATTGATGACATCATCATATGCAGATAAAGCAGAACATTACGTAGGAGTCAGAATGGGAAAGAAATTCTGATCTGTGGATTTAGACAGCAGTCACATTGGTAAATATTTGATACGTATACAGTTTATTTCCATGTATGCAAGCGGCCCAAAACGGATCTGAGAATATCTGATTCCATGTGGCTTTTTACCATTTACATCTTCAGGAAGTGNCCCAAAACGGATCTGAGAATATCTGATTCCATGTGGCTTTTTACCATTTACATCTTCAGGAAGTGTGTCCAATATGTGTCACATGTCAGCAAAAGATCTGAGTCAGGTCAGGTCGCAAGTGCGAGGTCATGTAAATCCAGTAAAAGTGATTAATCCCGTAAATGGGTAAAACTCTTTTGCTTTAGGAGAGGTGAGGGGGTGAGGGGTTATTAACAGGAATTACCAGTGTTTTTGTCTCCTCTCGATTATAATCAGTGATAATGGGGCACAGTTTCACTTTCACTTCCCTCTGAACGTGAACACAGTTACTAAAAGAAAGATGAGAGTTTGAGAGAGAAATTAAAACCCTCCACACTTTCACACCTCAACACACCTGACCAATCACTGTGAAGTGGGCGTGGCTGGCGGAGTGTCTGAGTCGTAGTTACACATTTTGTTGTACACAGCCCGCCTTGAATTGAGCGGTGGAAAGGAGGAGTCTGGCTCTCTGACAGGTGTGTCACAGGAAGCAGCTTTAAAGGACCATACTATCTATTTTGCATGTTTGAGCCTAATATATTCAATTTTTATACATGTTACGTTACTGACAATCATTTCCCAAAGGATAAAACCGTATTTCAGCTTTCCTGATATTTTACAAAACCTCTCAATCTTTCAAAATCAAATAAAGGTATCTTTATTGTCATGTGTACGCAAGTACTGATGAAATTTAGACTCTATATTTAACCCATCCCTGAGGAGCAGTGGGCAGCCACTGTACAGCGCCCGGGGACCAACTCCAGTCTTAAGTCAGTGCTTTTGGTCAAGGGCGCTGACAGGAGAATTAAGCCTGTACATGTTTTTGAGGGTGGGGGAAATCGGAACACCCAGAGGAAACCCATGCAGGCACGGGAAGAACATGTAAATTCCACACAGAAATGCCCTGCCCCAGCCGGAAATCAAACCCGGGACCTTCTTGCTGTGAGCCACCATATCAAGTGATACACCCACCTTAAAAATCCATGTTTCTCCTACTAATAGTTATGCAGCCTTATGAAGTCACGGTCCTTTAAATTTTTCCATAAACACAGGTCTTCTTTTGGGACTATATTCCCCGGTGGAGGCATACATTCACTCCATGGTTTTTATTGCACTTAAACGTAAAATTACGAAACTTCGAAAAAAAACTTGAATAGACGTGTTGATTTTGATAGGCATACCAGAATTAACTGAACCCAATGGCAGTCTGGAAGGCAGGAAAAACATTTTTAATTCACTGTTCCAGTAGTATGCTTTGGGAAATGATTGTCAGTAACGTTACCTGTATGAAAATTGAATATATTGAGCTTCTTCCAGCTCAAACATGCAAAATGGGTGGTATGGTCCTTTAAGCCTGTAACGTCCTGGCTGGTTTCCAGGCTGCTGCTCCTCCACGCCACTAGGTTTTGTGTCCTGTTATCAAATACTTGAGATTGCAGGTGGAGTCATCACTGCTTTTTTCTGATTGTTAGGCGGTTCCAGCTCCAGTCTTTGCTCCTTACATCGTACTGCTGCTTGTAGTGGTGCTGCCGATGGTGCCATTGGGCCAGGCAGCAGCAGCCTCCTGGAGATTGATCCGATGATCCTGATTCAGCTGCTGGATCGTGGCGTGGAGTCTCTGTGGCCTCGACCTCCTGTATCACTGCTGCACAACCAAGGTGTATAAACGCATTACAGCTCATTCCTCCTCCGCCTAAACAGAAAGAAATGCTACAGTCACAACAGCAGGACTTGTCTAGTTAAAATACATCTGATCTGGACCAAACTGCATCTATTGATAGTCTATCACAGGATAACAATTCAGATTGGTGTTTTACTTTTGAAGAAATTAATGAAAATAAATAGAAAATCATTTCCAATGGGCCAAAATACCTTTGTGAATCATGAGTAAATTATAGAATGGGAAAGGATTCTGAGTTCAGAAATGACAACAACAAACAAACCAGAGCAAAACGCTTTTCTCATGAAACACGTCAGTCTATTGTTTTGCAAAATAAAGGTTATTCCATGCATCAGATTACCAAGAAATTGAAGATTTCATACGATGATGTCCACCGTTGTCTGAGAGAAAAGTACAAACTGGATCTAAGCAGGACAGGAAAAGAAGCAGGAGCCTGCTCAGGTGAATAAGAACATCAGATCTGTAGTTTGAGAAACAAACTGAGGCCTTAAAGGCAGAGTTTCAAAGAAAAATTGAAAGAAAAAGAAAAGAAGTCATCCACTGTCTGTGTTCTTCTGTCCATTTTAATCTTTGACATCTTTTCTTCTTCCAGCGCATCCTCACTCTAGGAAGGAGCGAGAGCGGAGGCCTCAGGCAGTGCGGCGGTCAACACCAGACTCTGGGGTCTTGATCCGCCTCAAGGCCCAGATGGCTGAGGTCCGCAGCAAGGCATCTGATGTCAAGAGTCAGGTGATGGAGACTCGAGTGTCCGGAGAGCTCAGGCCTGGACCCTCGGCATCCTCCGGCGTGGGGGAGGTGTGCTCTCACCATCCCGAATCAGAGGTGTCATCCTGCCATCAGCCTGGTGAACTCAGCCTGCTGGGGAGAGCAGCAGCAGCACGTTCCAGGCCCTGCCGCCCTGGTAAGGCTTTGCTACACGCCGACTGCTCTGTAATGATGTCACACACCAAAACCTCAAATGTCCACAAAGGCTGCAGGAGCTGAAAATCCTGTGTGTATCCCCACATACCTCCATGTAGGGCAGTGTTACATCACATTCATATATCATCACAAGAATATAATATATAATTTTGTATAATGTATAATTTTTGATATGATAAAGATTTGTCATGACGTGTTGACGCATTTTCACATCATAAGCAAAAAGAAAGAAACTAAACAATCGTGTCACAATCATGTGTCAGCATCTGATGAATTATTTCCTCTGTTGCGTGAAACGGTTCAGCTACAAGCTAACAGCTAACAGCTAAAGGTGGAAACACAACAAGTTAGTTTCTCCACCTGAAGCAGAAACACCTGGTGAATACCAAGAAAGTCACATGAGGAGAGCCAATCAGCTGATTTGAGACACAAAACAAGCAGGAAGTGATGCTGATTCAGTCAAGTGTAGCTGAAGCGTTAGCTAGCTGTACTTCCTGTGACAGAACAAGCTAATGGTGGGGTGAAATTAGCAAAGTGAGAGAACTTATTCTCTGTAAAATATGACATCACTCCAAACATGGAAAAAGGTGTTTTAGGAGACTTTAAAAAGCTCAACCCAAGATCCAAAATCCTGACAAGGAAATATTTTTCAAAGACACTCTGCTGGTGATGTATGAACAGCATTAGCTTAGTGTTAGCTTAGCCACTTCGCTCTGCAGATGAGTTCTTTGCTTTAGTCACAGACTCTGTGTGTGTGTGTGTGTTTTGACACATTATGATTCATGACTATCCAAAGCTCATTTTATTTTGAAGTTTCTTTTATTTTTTCTCGTTTACATTTTGAGTCTGAGATTCTCACTTGTTTTGTTGTTGAGTTTAAAATTTGAGCTCATTTTATTTGCTGATTTTATTTAGGATTTTTTTTTTTATACACAACTGAAGATGAGCAGCTCAAGTTAATCTTAATTATTGTTTACAAGCTAAAATACTACAGGATTTAGTTATTTCTGCTTTTACTGAAGGGAAAAACTCTGCTGCTTCTACATTTTTACTCATGTTGTTATAGGTTGGAGTGTTGTTTACTTCTAAAATCACCATGACAATGTTCTTTAGTGTCACATTGTTCATACTGTTTTGAATATCGTTATAACTTACAGATATCATCATATTATTTTTAAGATTATATTTTCCACTCCTGCCTCCAGGTGCTATTTTTCTGCCAGAGGCACTTTCATTTTCTGTGGCTGCTGAAATGATGTCTAACAGGGGCTCCAGCATCAGGTCCAAGAAAGTCAGGGGCCCCAGCATCAGGTCCAAGAAAGTCAGGGGCCCCAGCATCAGGTCCAAGAAAGTCAAGCGTCACAGCATCAGGTCCAAGAAAGTCAAGTGCCACAGCATCTGGCCCACCAAAGCCAGGGGACCTCAGCATCAGGGCCAGCATATGGCTAACTGGGTTTCATACCAGAAAAGAAACTGTGCATGGTGGAATGTAAAATAAAGCAGAGTTGCTTTTACACTAAGATTTATGGTGAATAATGTGCTTAATTAATACACTAAAGGCTGAAGATGATACAAAGCAACTACAGTTTGCTGTATTGTAACGAGATTACACTAGATTATATGAAATAAAACTCTAATCTGACATTTATATCATTCACTTCCTGTCGGTAGCTGGTTGTGATTGGATGAGTCTCAGCATATTGGAGACAAAAGTTGAATTTAGCTGAATGTTGGATGGAAAAACATCAAACCAGCGCTCACCGACTGCTGTGACTGAGAGCACGGCCATGTTGTCCATTAAACCCATGTGTTAGCATGTTTGCTGTGATGGCGTGTTCCATGACTGAAGAGCTCAGCCAGAGTCTTTATGTCTCTTCTTGCAGTCATTCTTAATTACGCAGCATCATTTATTATGATTCAACATGAAATGGCTTCTGTTTTCTGTCTGCAGCCAGGAAGTGCGTGTCCCCAGTGCTGGACAGCAGCAGCACTCTGGTGGTGAAGAGGAGGAGTCCAGAGGAGACGGACAAAGAGATGAGAGGAGGAGATGCAGCCATGGAGCTCAGCCTGCATCCTAAAGGAGGAGCAGAGGGTCAGTATGGCTGACAGCAGACAAGATTAATATCAGACTGAGACCTGTAGATAATAAGGATAATAATAATAACTATTATATTTGTACAGATGTTAGACAGACATGTTGTAGACAACAGCTGCTCCAATCTGTTCATCCATCCATTATCCTCCGCTCATCCGGGTCTGGGTCGCGGTGGCAGCAGACTAAGCAGACTGGCCCACACTTCCTGTCCCCGGCCAGGACTCTAACTCCTTCTGGGGGACTCCGAGGCGTTCCCAGGCCAGCTGGGAGATGTAATCCCTCCAGTGTGTCCTGGATTTTCCCCGGGCCCTCTTCCCAGTTGGACGTGCCTGGAAGACCTCCCTAGGGAGTCGACCAGGGGGCATCCTTATTAGATGCCTGAACCACCTCAACTGACTCCTTTCGATGCGGAGAAGCAGCAGCTCTACTCTGAGTCCCTCCTGGATGTCCGAGCTTCTCACCCTGTCCCTGAGAGTGAACCCAGACACCCTACAGAGGAACCTCATTTCTGCTGCTTGTATCCGCGATCTTGTCCTTTCGGTCACTACCCAGAGCCCATGACCATAGGCGAGGATAGGAACGTAGATTGATTGGTAAATTGAGAGCCTCGCCTTCTGGCTCAGCTCCCTCTTCACCACGATGGTCCAGTACAGCGTCTGTAGGACCTCGGACGCTGCACCAATCCATCTATCAATCTCACGTTCCATCCCTACCCTCACTGTGAACAAGACCCCGAGATACTTAAACTCCTCCGTCTGGGGTAGTGACTCCCCTCTAACCTGGAGGGAACAGTCCACCTTTTTCCTACAGAGCACCATGGTCTCAGACTTGGAGGTGCTGATTCTCATCCCAGTCGCTTCACACTCGGCCTCAAACCTGCTCAGTGCGCGTTGAAGGTCACTGTCTGATGAAGCCAGCAGAACCCACCACCCGCAAGGAGAGAATGAAGGGTTTGGTGCGCTGCCGAACGGGCAGTGGACAAGGGCATAGGCCCGTGCAGACTGGTTCTCGGACCAATCTGTTCCTCCTTAAGTAAAACCATGGTCGACTGCTTTTTAACCAGTCAGCACTGGTACCAGCACTTTGACTTGAGAGGAGTTTCTCAGAAACCTTTTGTGAACCTTTTCTCGTTGTCAGGTAAAACTTAGCAAAGTCATAGTATAAGATTTAGACAATTACAGTAAAAGAAATAATCAGTTTCACAAGAATGTATCATGTTACAAAAATACATAACGTATGTCTCCACAAATAAAGCAGAAAACTTCATTGTCAAAGGGCTTTACAGGCCCGCACATCAACGGTTCCTAAGCAGCCCAAACTCTCGATGAAGACAACAACAAAAGTCCCTCAAAAATCTTATAATATAAGCTTATCATATAAGGAAAAAAAACATGGAAGAAACCTCGGGAGAGGCAATTCAAAGAGAGAGATTCCCTCTCCTCAAATAGCGTGCAAAACGAGTGGAGAAGCAGACAAACATAATGCAGAATCTGCCTCTAAAAAATAAATACAAATAAAATGAAACAAAGTAAAAGGTGGTAATTATTTTTAAATCAAATAGTCACAGGCTTTAACACCTCTTTTAGCTTTAATGTGAATTAATATCCTAGCTGATTTTTTTTTTTTTTTTTNTTTTTTTTTTTTTTTTTTGTCATTTTAGCTTAAACCTGCTGCCTGCTAACATTAGCTAGTGGATTGTTTTAGCTAAAACTTGCTGCTAACCTTAGCTAGAGGAGTGTTTTAGCTGAAACCTGCTGCTAACATTAGCTAGTGTTTTAGCTTAAACCTGCTGCTAATATTAGCTAGTGGATTGTTTTAGCTAAAACTTGCTGCTAACCTTAGCTAGAGGAGTGTTTTAGCTGAAACCTGCTGCTAACATTAGCTAGTGTTTTAGCTTAAACCTGCTGCTAATATTAGCTAGTGGATTGTTTTAGTTTAAACCTGCTGCTAACATTAGCTAGTGGAGTGTTTTTGCTTAAACCTGCTGCCAGTGCTAACATTAGCTAGCTGAAAGTGGAGTGTTTAGCTGAAACCTGCTGCTAACATTAGCTAGTGGAGTGTTTTAGCTGAAACGTGCTGCTAACATTAGCTAATGGAGTGTTTTAGCTGAAGCCAACTGCAAACATTAGTTAGTGGTGTTTTAGTTTAAACCTTCTGCTCACATTAGCTAGTGGAGTTTTTTAGCTTAAGTTATTTTATCTGAAACCTGCTGCTAACATATCTAGTAGAGTGTTTTAACTTAAACCTGCTGCTAACATTAGCTAGTGGAGTGTTTTAGCTTAAGCCTGGTGCTACCATTAGCTGGCGGAGTGTTTTAGCTGAAACCTGCTGCTAACATTAGCTATTGGAGTGTTTTAACTTAAACCTGCTGCTATCATTAGCTAAAGGAGTGTTTTAGCTTAAACCTGCTGCTAAGATTAGCTAGTGGAGTGTTTTAGCTTAAACGTGCTGCTAACATAGTGGAGCGTTTTACCTTGATGTGGCCTTGCAGAGCTGGATGTTGATCTCTAAGATGATGAAGCATGTTAGGCGTGTTGGAGACTTTAGCTGTGACTTTTTATCTACTCATTTTACAATCTGGATCTTCCTCAACTACACCTGCTCATTTTTATCATACACTAAATGCTCCACACTGACATTTAATGAGCTTTTCACTGGATATGAGGCTTGTTTAATCTCCCCACCATGACAAACACACACATCATCATCCTCATCATCATCAGTAAGTCGCTTCAGATGACACTTGAAGACTAATGATGTTTCATTTTTCTCAAACCGTCGTTCATTAGTTCATCTGTCCTTATGCTAATTATTGGGAGGGACTAAGACACAATGTCTTGAATAACAATTGCCAAATTCTCACTGAAGAACGACTTCATTTACCTTTTTCATGTCAAGCCAGACTTATTGTTTTATGGTTTACAAATCATGACTTTATAGAAGAAGATTAATAAGATAGTTACTCTCAATCACAAGTAAGGCTCATACAATAGTAAAACCATCAGTAGCCATGGCAACCATAGCAACAGAGATAATTAGTTTGCCGTGTTTGCCTTTGACCAGCTGAGGGATTTGTAGTTAGAAGGTTTTAGACGTGCTGAGCTTAGCCTTTTGACTTTCCTCCTCTCTCTGCTTCAGGATCGATGAAGGCTGATGGCATCCTGGGCAGCTCCTCCTCAGAGCAGGCCTCCTCCTTGTCCTCCAAGCAGCAGCACTCAGTGGAGCAGCAACTGTATGGGGCACCGGGGCCCAGAGACGACCTCTTCTCCTTGGGGGGGTCGAGCTACATGAGCGCCTGCAAGAGCTGCAGCAGGAGCTTATGCAGCTCCGACAGATCAGCTGAAGCTCAGGCTTCTTCTCCCTGCGCCTCCCTCAGCTCCTCCTCTCTTTGCTCCTACAGGGCAGCCATGTTGGACTGTGAGGTTGAAAGCTCAGATCAGCCCCCGCAGGAGGACCCGTCCTCCCTCTCCCAGCCAAACCCAGGTCTGTCCACCGCTACTCTGCCTGCTCCACTTACTTTTCTCCATTCTAACGCTACATTAAACATTCCTGTTCAGATAAAAATCTATCATCTCCACATGTTCAGCTTATCAGAAACTATTAAAAACATCTGGTGATGTTTAGATATTTTCTAAAGATTTTCGGAGAACTTATTTATTATTTGCATGCACGTTACTTGCATTTACTGTACATGTGGTGTACATAAGATATATATATATATATATATAACATCTAGCATAAGCTAATTTGCTATCCATGTCCCTGTTCAGGCTTTTAAAGGACCATACCACCCATTTTGCATGATTGAGCCTAATATATTCAATTTTCATACATGTTACATTACTGACAATCATTTCCTAAAGGATAAAACCGTATTTCAGCTTTCCTGATATTTTGCTAAATCTCTTAATCTTTCAAAATCAAATATTCAAGTGATACACCCACCTTAAAAATCCATGTTTCTCCTGCTAATAGTTACACAGCCTTATGAAGTCACGGTCCTTTAAATTTTTCCATAAACGCAGGTCTTCTTTTGGGACTATATTCCCCGGTGGAGGCATACATTCACTCCACGCTTTTTATTGCATTTAAACACTAAAATTACATAACTTCTAAAAACCTGAATACACGTCTTGTTGGTGATGATGATTTACCTATCCCAAGAACGTTTCAAGTATCAACAAGTTGATTTTAATAGCGTACCAGAGTGAACTGAAACCAATGGAGGTCTGGAAGGTAGGAAAAACATTCTTAATTCACTGTTCCAGTAGTATGCTTTGGGAAATGATTGTCATTAACGTTACATGTATGAAAATTGAATATATGAGGCTCAAACATACAAAATAGGTGGTATCGTCCTGTAAATACAAAACACTTGATAGAAAGACAAATGTATGAAAAGATAAAATGTACAATATCAAAACGTTAGGGTATGTGAACATATGAGTCCATGAAGGATCCCATTACTGTTCACATCGCTGTTGTTGCTCAAGTCAGAGTTTGTTTTTTTTTTGCATGAAGCATGAGTCGTATTTGGATGTGATTTCTGCTGGTAAAAAGTTCCACATGTGAGTTTTAAAGACGATGCTTCAAAGCTTCCTGCACGTTGAGAATCTGCAGTTCTGCTTTGTTGCTGCTCTTGTTGTGTTTCTGCTGTTATTCCCATTTCATTTGTTCAAATACTGTTTATGGAGCCATTTAAAAAAAAAAGTTTCAAGAATGAAAATTTTAGAAAATCGTCAAAATTCAGTAGATTTTACACACACGTGTATATAAATATAATTTTGGAAAAGCACATTGACCCAGTTTTTTTGGGGTTAAATGTTAGGTGATTATATTATAGCCATGTTGAAATAGAATACATTTTTCTACTTTTATTTTACTTTTATTTTTCTTTAGGTCCCATGTTATTTATTTATTTATTTTTTAGCAGTTTAAAACATGTCAAATGGATCTTTAAACCAAGGTTATGATATCTGTTCCCAAAAAAACAAACCACACATCCAGGCTCTGAGAGACCNAAACCAAGGTTATGATATCTGTTCCCAAAAAAACAAACCACACATCCAGGCTCTGAGAGACCTGTTCTTCCTCCCAGTTTCTGTTGCCATCACTATGAGCTGTTTTGAGTGGTGAGGATGCTATGTTAATGAGGCACTGCTCTGATTGGCTGCCTGATCGCTTGGGTTCCAGAGGAGGGTACAAACCATGAATATGCAGAAAACAAGTAAACCAACATGGCAGGCGTTTCAGGAGAACCCTGCAGGATCCCATGTAGTGAGACGTACATGTTTGATCCTGAATCAGATCCACCACCACAGACT
>VXCM01007129.1:3813-27359 GCA_014773175.1 Lucifuga dentata
ACCCCCCCCAGACCCCAATCCGCCCCGTCCACACCCGGACCTCCCACGCTCCCAGGCCCAAGGCGAGGAGGCCACGCAGCTGAGAGTGGAACAGCACACCCCAGCACCACCCGCGCTACCCAACCCCATCAGCAAGCCGCCCCCCAGAGACATCCATAGAGCCCCATAGAGATGTCCATCATCACACCAGTCCACGGCATCCCTGTCCACGGTCCGTTTGTTAAAGCCAGGCTTGAGCTGTGAGGGAGACAAAACCATCTGTGCTGTCAGCTCTCAGTCAGACATTCAGCTTCACTTTGCTGCGGAGGATTTAGACTCGTTACGTCACAGATAATCCAAATAATACATATCACACGTGTAATCTGCTCAGAGTCTGGAGACAGCTGTGGCTCTCATGTTCCAATCTGTGTCATGATACCAAAAATCAACTTCAAGAGTACAACTGAATTTCAAGGTGGAACAGCAGCAGAGCTTTAAAAAATATTTAAGTTATATTTGCGTATTTTTTTAAACATTTCAAATCAATTTCCCCAATGTTTAATAAAGAGGAAAACTTTGCTCAGAATTGCTCCGTAAAGCATATTTCACAAAACGGCATACTGCAGGTTTGAACTTTATGTTCTGCGTTTTAGCGTGTAACACTTTCTTCTGTTTGTTCCTTCCTGTTCAGAGTGGCGCTGCTGAAGAAGAGCGGCAAGGAGGACTGGAGGAACAGGATCAACAAGAAGCAGGAGGAGCATCAGATTCAGAGCGCCAAGAAGAAGGTAAGCAGCTGATCTACAGACAGGCTGTGAAGTCTGTCATCTTTATGAATAGATATGATCAGATGTTTGGAAGCAGAATCTGAGCTTTAGATGCTGAGCTATGTTGCTGGTAGGAAAACTCCAGTTTATCCATTTAAAACAACAAAAAAAAAAAAATTCTGACGTCACTTACACTGAAATTGTCGAGTATGGTGTCTGAAACATGAACATAAAGTATTTATGTGATTTGTATCCAGATGAGGAAAACGTGCGGTCATGTGCTGTGGGGAACTTCAGAATGTGATGTGACGGCGTAATGACGTGGTCTGGCTGCCGTTATGAAAAAAAAAAACCTGCCTCGTCCTCCTCTTCCTCTCCTTAATTCACTGCTTTTCAGGCTCTAGGTGTGACCTGCCGTAGGTTGGTGGCTGCACCTGGAACACGGATAGCGACAGAACATGCAAAAAGTTATTATTTAAAACATGGATGCAGCTGGTGGAGTAAGAAGGAATAGCGCAAGGCCCAGCATTAGATGCTGCTGTCCAGACCAGAGATCATATTTTAATGAAATAAATGTATCTCTCTCACACAGAACACACACACACACACACATGCTTGTAACAAATTTTATCTAAAACACAGGAACACTTCAGAGAATCACTTTTAACTGTCAAGTCACTCCACAGCTTACCTTTATCTTCATCTTTCCTGTATCTTCATCTTTATCTTCATCTTCATCTTTACTGTATCTTCATCTTTATCTTCATTGTTATCTTTAGTTTCTTCATCATCTTTATCTTAATTTTTATCTTCATCCTCATCTTTACTGTATCTTCATCTTTATCTTCATTGTTATCTTTAGTTTCTTTATCATCTTTATCTTTATCTTCATCTTCATCTTTACTGTATCTTCATCTTTATCTTCATTGTCATCTTTAGTTTCTTCATCATCTTTATCTTCATCGTTATCTTCATCTTCATCTTTACTGTATCTTCATCTTTATCTTCATCGTTATCTTTAGTTTCTTCATCATCTTTATCTTCATCTTTATCTTCATTGTTATCTTTAGTTTCTTCATCATCTTTATCTTCATCTTTACTGTATCTTCATCTTTTATCTTCATCTTCATCTTTACTGTATCTTCATCTTTATCTTCATCGTTATCTTTAGTTTCTTCATCATCTTTATCTTCATCTTTATCTTCATTGTTATCTTTAGTTTCTTCATCATCTTTATCTTCATCTTTACTGTATCTTCATCTTTTATCTTCATCTTCATCTTTACTGTATCTTCATCTTTATCTTCATCGTTATCTTTAGTTTCTTCATCATCTTTATCTTCATCTTTACTGTATCTTCATCTTCATCATCCCAAAGGGAGATTTGGTTTGCAGCTGTAACCGCAGCAATGGGCATTAGAGACATTCAGTCTGTATGTGCACACGTTAAGAGTAACATGAGAATAGTATGACAGACGTGATCTGATAGGAGGAAGAGAAAAGGAGCATCATGTCACAGGATTGGTGACCCATGAAATGAGGTCATTAGCCTGGCTGTGATGATGTCACCTTTTAGTGGGTTTGGCTTCACGCCTGTGGAACGCATCACGAACGCAGTGACGTGCTTTTTAATCTGATTAGATCCATGTAAAATAGTCACGTTATCGGAACAAAGTGTTTTCTCCAGGTCTGGATGTCTCTAAACAGAGAGGGTGTGGACATGTCCATTGTATGTTGTCTTGATGTTTTTTTTTGCCCTTTCTCTTGTCTTTCAGGCAGCTTTTACATGTTTTGTGTTCTTACTGTATCAGACCTGCACTTGTTTTACACGCTGTAGTTCAGTCAGCAGCTCAGGAATACCTGCTGTGTATTGATAACAAACCATAAATGTTTTATTATCACCTTCAATTACACAATTATTGATTGTATAACAATATATATTTTCCTTCAGACAAAAGGAAATTGCTGTATTTGCACTTTAGAACTAATTTTATGCGGAGCTATTTATTGTCAACAGATAGTGACAGTAATGACTAACCCTTCATGAAAGGACCATTCCACCCATTTTGCATGTTTCAGCCTAATATATTCAATTTTCATACATGTAACGTTACTGACAATCATNCCCATTTTGCATGTTTCAGCCTAATATATTCAATTTTCATACATGTAACGTTACTGACAATCATTTTCTAAAGCATGCTACTGGAATGGTGAATTAAAAATGTTTTTCCTACCTTCCAAACCTCCATTGGTTTCAGTTCATTCTGCTATTAAAATCAACTTGTTGATACTGTAAACGTTCTTGGGATAGGTAATCCATCATCACCAACAAGACGTGTATTCAGGTTTTTTTTAGAAGTTATGTAATTTTAGCGTTTAAGCTCAATAAAAAGCGTGGAGTGAATGTATGCCTCCACCAGGGAATATAGTCCCAAAAGAAGACCTGCGTTTATGGAAAAATTTAAAGGACCATGACTTCATAAGGCTGTGTAACTATTAGCAGGAGAAACATGGATTTTTAAGGTGGGTGTATCATTTCAATGTTTGATTTTGAAAGATTCAGAGATTTTGCAAAATATCAGGAAAACTGAAATACGGTTTTATCCTTTGGGAAATGATTGTCAGCAACATAACATGCATGAAAAAAAATTAGGCTCAAACACGAAAAAAGGCCGGTATGGTCCTTTAAACATATATTTTGTGTTATTTCCATCTTTGGCCTTTATTTTCACTAAACTGCATGTTACATGTTACCTTTCACTCTTCTGTTTCCTTTGTCTCTTTTTTTGTTTGCATGTCCTTTATCTTAAAGAAATAAAGCTCGTATGATCCTCTGCATGTTGTGTTTTTTGCCTGAGGGGTCTGAACATGTATGTTCCTCTCTGTTTAGAAATATTCACGCAGCAGGACTTCCTGTTAATCTGCGTTTATCCTGCTTGGACTGCTTATGATACACAAATTAGAAAGTAGTTTTTTTCTTTAAAATGAAGGCTGGGGGAGTTTTGTCCTGATTGAAGACTTTGTGAATGATCATCTGGATTTGACGTTCCTGTTTGTACAGTGATGACAAAGACAAAAGAAAGGCACAGTGTTTAAGTCCAGCCATGACAAACAGAATGCTTCATCAGCATCACAGAGTTTTACTTTGATAGAGGTCAGGAGGAAGAAGAGTAGTTGATTTAGTTTTCATCCTCTCATTCATAAACCAAAATCAATCCGTTTAAAGATCAGATACCAAACTGAGCAGACTCAAGCATGTCAGCAGCAAAGCTTAGTACTTCTCATTTCACCCAAAGCCCAATACTTTGATGAAGTGCATGTGTGTGTTGGCTCCCTTACCCAAAATATAAGTTCTCACATACTTACGGTGCTTTAAAGCAAGAATCAACTGAGAAATTCCACCATTTGCAGACAGTTTCCTCCACTGATATTGTTACTCTTGGCAAATAAAAGCAAAATGGTCTGTGGGAAAAAAAAAAAAAGTCTTTATCCTCTTCATCTTCCATTCAAAATATTAATAAAAATATAACCTTTACTTAAAGTAAAATATTTTAAAGGAAAAAGCAATTCTTATTGTGAAACAAATATTTTTCTCAGTGACCCTGGAAGAGGATAAAGAGAGAATAAACAACGAAGACTTTTTACTTTTATTTACCAAGGGTGTGAATATTAGCGGAGCTCTGTAGGTATTGAAGGTTTTTATGGCATTGATCATGTGACTTGAGCTGTCCGTAGACCACGAGTCTCAGAAAGCGTGTCCTCTTCTTTCTCCTGCGGCTGCTTGTTCATAGGACACAGAAGCACCAATGAAAATCGATGAGCTTGCTGTGTCTGACCAGCTGTGGGTAAGATTAGCGTGGACGGCCGACAGCCGTGTGTGTCTAAACGTGGTGGTAGTGGTGGTGGTATTGTGTGTGTGTGTGACTTCATCCCTCCTCTGCTCGTTGGGTTTCTAACACTGAGTGTGTCGTTCTGATCTACAGCCACCTCACAGAGTAAATCAGTGCTTTTTCTGTGTCTCATGATTGATTCTGAAATTTGTTCCACATCTAAATAATTGCCTCCTCACAGAATGACTTATTTTTAATGTGATGAAGTCCAAAATCCTGAAGGGTTTAGTCATTCTGTGCTGGAATTGCTGTGGATCCATGAAGTTTCAGCACGTTTCTCTGTTCTACATTCCTGTTCAGTTCCATTCCAACTGCTGCATCTTGACATTATTCTCTCTCTGAGTTTTCTGTTTGTGTGTGTTTCCATCGCCATGTCTCCATAGGAGCCCATCTTTGCCTCCACTTTCTCCCATTCTCCTGAACCTTCTCTCCTCACCACTGATGCAGCCAGCCAGGTAGGAGCTCGTCTCAGATTCTGCTGCCTGCATCACTCAGCTTTAATCGCTACGCTCTGAAAGACATAAATCACAAACCATTTTAACTCCAGGATGTCCTGTCCCCATTGTCTAAATAGATTTTAGCTAAATCTGGTGGAAAGTGAGGCTACAACCCAAAATGACCTCATTAGTTTTTGCTGTGGAGGGCACACAGCACAGCACTGAGTGGAGGGCACTATCGTGGCCATATTTAGTTATGAGGTAAAACTTAATATGGCCATGATAGTGCCATTAACACATAAACCATTTTTTTCTCTAATTTTCCCCTTTTTTTCACCATTTCCATCATATATACTTGAGTATAAGCTGATCCTGTATATAAGCCGCCCCCCTGATGTTGTTTCATCAATTTATTTATCAAATTACCTGTTTTTCTGGGTATTGTCATAGTATTCCTGTGATTTTCTGAAAATAATCCACGTACTGGTAAACATATTTATTTCAGCAGCTGATTACTGTAACTGACCAATCACAGCAGAGCTTACTGGCCGCTGCAAAATGTGCTGGATAAGATGTTTAGTCAGGAAATATCTCATTCTAAGGTATGATTTAAAGTATTTTCATGGGTAGTGGTAATGGTAGTATTTCCACCCCTGGAAATTTCCTTCTCTGGGATCAAATTTGAATTTCTCGTGTATAAGCCAACCCCCGATTTACTTTGTGAAATTTGGTAATAATAACTCAGCTTATACTCGAGTGTATGCAGTATGTGCTTCATTTAAACATTACCAAATATGGTGAATGTTTGGATAAACCCTAAAAAGTTATTTGGTTTTAATGCCATACAAGTTTTACTTTCTTATCTAATCCCACAAAAGCAGCATTTGTCCTGTATCAGCATTAGAGCAACTTGAATTTTAGATATTGATTTAGATAAAGATTTTAGATAGTGTAGACTTTGAACCAATGAGAACCTCACTTCTATTGCTGCTGAGTTTGAGGAAGTTATTTGACATCCAGATGTTGTTGTCATGGAGACAGTTAATGATGGCAGCAGGGGGGAGGGAGGAGTTGGGTTTTGTGGAAATATATAGCTGGGTGTCATCAGCGTAGCAATGAAAGTGTATCCCATATGTGTCCAAGAGGAAAGAGGTAGATAAGGAATAAGAGTGGCCCCAACATCGACCCCTGTGGAACACCCTGAGTAACTGGACTCATTTCTGACTGGACGCTTTTTCCTGAGGTGTTTTCTGTTGTGAGACTGGATGAGAACCAGAGAAGAGCAGTGCTGTTAACCGCAATACCAGCCAGGCGTTCTGTAACAGAGAGTGTGAGATGCATCAGATGTATCACACTGAGGATGAGGACGGTCCGAAGGCCAGAGTCTGCTGCAAGAAGGAGGACATTGCTGATTTTGAAAGGCTGTTTCAGTGCTGTGTTGAGGACTGAAACCAGACTGATGTGGCTCAGAGAGGTTGTTGCTGTGTAGAGGACCTGGAGATGAGATGCTGCTGTCCCTTCAAGAGTTTTAGAGATACATGAAGATTGGAAATGGTAATTATTTAGGTCAGTGGGATCTGCAGCAGGTTTTTTGTAAGGATTGGTGTGATGGAAGAGATTTTTAGTGAGAGGGGAGCAGTGGCAGACAGGAGTTAATTATGGCTGTTATAAAAGGGGAAAGTGTTTAAATGTAATAAATGTTTTTATTAAGATTTTGATGAAGATTCTCAGTCGTCCAGGCAGTAGATATGTTGTATGAAAACCCAGTCAGGTCAACTGGATTCAAGTTTTTAATTCTGAAACGTCCAAATGGCTTTGTCAGTCAGAAATGAATGAATTCATTTCTGACTGACGAAGCCATTTGGACAGACGGTGAAATGTTTCAGAATTAAAAACTTGAATCCAGTTGACCTGACTGAGTTTTCATACAACATTTTTATTAAGATATTATAATGTTTTGGTGTCTAGATGTTTTGTAATTAATGGTTTTATAGCACATTTCTATTTTTTTTATATTATTCCTATACAGTGCTGTGAAAAAGTATTTTCCCCTTCCTGATTTCTTCTATTTTTGCATATTTGTAACTTAATTGAATCACATCTTCAAACAAAATTTAATGTGAGACAAAGACAGGCTGAGTAAACACAAAAACAGTTTTTAAATGATCATTTCATTTATTGAAGGACAAAAAAGCTCTCCATTATTAATGGTATGAAGGGGATCAAGTGAGCAGGTTGAAGACTTGGACTGAGTCATGAGTTCAATTACATGTCAACTGATGAAAGTTTGAAGGCGGAAAGAGGACCAGATACAAAAGAAGCCAGTTGTTGATGGATGCTGGTAATTTTGGAACTGAAAAATCCAGAAAAGCTGCACAATGTCTTAACGGAAATGAGGTGAGAGGGAATTATTTCTGGAAGCTTAAGTAATTTGTTGACAGTGGAGAATAAGTTACGTGTACTATTTTGTCCAGAACTAATAATGTTTGCATAGTAGTAGGATTTGGTGACATTGAGAGCAGAGTACATCTGTTTTTGTACAAGTCCAGTTTTTATTGACAGCCACTCAGAGGTTTTAGCAGCCGTCAGAGAGGTACCATAGAGAAGAGTGAGCAAATGAGATTGTATGGGTTTTCAGCGTCCAAAGTGTCCCAATACAAGGACAGAAGGTCATTCTAGTGATTTACCAGGTCAGCAGTGGAGGGGGAGGGGCAACTGAGACTAAAAGAGTAATTGATTAATCTGCTGAGGTCACTGGGGTTGTAATTTTTAATATTATGAAAAGCTATACAGCGCTTCAGTTTAGATTTTGATAGTGGCATAGAGGACGAGCTTGTGATCTGACAAGGGAAGTTCAGCATTAAGATTACAGAACAGAGCAGCAAACTAAATCCTAATCTAAGTCTGTGATGCTCACTGCTCCCTCACAGCTTCTCTGGATTTATGACACAAGCCCTCATCACCATCCTGAAGCTTTGGTGTGAAAACAGCATGGCAGCTTCTCATGCAGCATTCGTACGTTTTTCTCTAAGACTGCTCTCACCATTTCACCCTAATCTTTTCATCCTGATCCCTTTCCTGCCTTCTTCATTCCATCCCTCCCTCGGGTTGTGAAGGCTAGCGGACCTCCCAGACCACTACAGGTGGATGAGATGCATCCTTGGAGACGGAAGGTGACCCACCAGCCTGTTGCTATACACAGCACTCTCTCTCTCTCTTACCTCCGATCCTGCATGTTTGAGCCCAGTACATACAACCTGCCTACATGTTCCACTTACTGACAACCAGTTTCCAAAATATAAAACCATATTTTCATTTCCTGTTATTTTTTCAAATCCCCTCATCTTTCAAAATCAAACGTTCAGGTGGTACACTCACCTTAAAAAACTTGCCTTCGAACACAAAGGTTCAAGGCACGGCTGTTTTAATTTCTTGGTAAAAGTCTTCTCCTGGGACTGTATTTCCTGGCGGAGACATACTTTGTCTTCTGTGCAGCTCCTTAGATCGGTTAAATAAAGTTACTTCATAAAAAAAAACAAACTAATAGACGTGTTGTTTGCAGTGATGGATTATGTATCTCAAGCGTGTTTCAAGTCTCTCCAAGTTGATCTTTATAGTGTGCTGGAATGAACTGAAAGTATTGGCAGCCTGGAAGGTAGGAAAAACAATTCCAAACTTTACCTTTAATGTCGCATATTTTGGGGAACAGTTGTCAGTAATGTAATATATATGCTGGTTTTATATACTGGGCTCAAACATTGTAATCTAGGACCACCGTGTTTGACTGATGACCAAGGATTTCTTCACCATTCCGTCTCAGGTTTTATCTGTCATCTACAGCAGCAATAAAAAAAAAAANAAAAAAAAAAAAAAAACACTGTAGGAGCCTTAAGTGGTTGCCTTTTTTTCTGGTTGTGCCCCACATCACTCCATGAGAAAAACACAAAGGCTTAGATGGATTAGATGGAATTTGAGCAGGTACGAGGAAGCAGTAAACTGCATCACGTGGAATACTCGTGTAATCTGCGTACAAACACACGAGGACGGCGTTTTCCTTCTGAAGCACTCGTATGTCTTCCCGTCTGTCTTTGCTTAGAGGATGGCTGAGGGTGAGACGGAGTGGCAGAGGATCGAGGCTCACATGTCCATCCAGGAGAGGAAGGAGCTGATCGTAGCCAGAGAGGAGGCCTGGAGGAGCAAAGGTCACGGAGCCGCCAACGACTCCACGCAGTTCACTGTGGCTGCACGCATGGTGAAGAAAGGTCAGAGGGTGTCTCGCTTTTCATCCAGCCTGGATTCTCACTCCTCCTGTATTACTCTACGAGCTCATTTTCTCTTTGTCCATCCCAGACCATGGGTTCCCAAACTTTATCATGTCAAGGACCCCTAAACTGTTGCATTCTCCAGTTAGCCCCCCACCTACAACACATATTACCCAGCCACATACTATTCAAGAAATACTAAAATCTGATTAGCTATTCATATTTGCAGTATACTTTCAATCGAATTTATTCATTCAGTGTTATTTGCTGTTTTCTTACGTTTAAAAAAAAAAAACGCAGCAGATTTTTCTGCTTCACCTGTTTTTGTTTTAAGTGTCTTAAAAGTTTGGAAGGTTTTAAAACACTTGTTGGAAAGGGTCTCAGACAGAAAACACATTTCAGGACAGCATGTCCGTCTCCTCTTTGTAAAACTTACGCGATGAGACTCGTACTTGCTGTTTCAGTATGGTCTGTGTGTTTTTTTTGCTGCTAGGCCGTTATCACCTTCTGCATCTTCATCAGGTCTACTCCTTTTCAGAAACGTATCCGTCATTCAAAGATTGTGAGGTAGCCAATGAGCGAGCTGCACAATGCTACGCTAGCTGCTCCTATTAGCTTGCTAGCTAGTGTAACATGCGGTAATGACGTTGTCAGATGATGGACTGATGAAAAATGCCGCCTGGTTCGCTACATGTGGTCGAAAATTGAAAAGGAAAAAATGGCACATTGCTTGTTCTCATCATAAAAACAATTAAAAACTATTGTAAGATTATAATTTTATTTATTTCTTCCTACGTTGCAGTGGCCCCCTTGCAGCCCCCACTTTGAAAAAGTACAGACACAACATTAAATGTAATGCTAAAGGATTAGCTGGTTATAATGTTCTGCCTGATTCGGTATTAAAATGCAGGTAAAAGAGTCTTTCTGAGTAGCTGCTAGAATCCTCCGCTCAGACAAAAAAGGATTTGTGGTTGCTGCGTTACCGTATTCATGCCTGCCAGAAGGTTTGGTTGGTGTTTTTATGGAGCGGCATGGAGAACGTCTTAAGAAGAATTAGTTTAAGAAATGATGCCCTCTGCAAAATTCAAAGGCATCCTACATAGTTCCTGTTATTTTAGCTTAATTTGAAACTAGGATGTTAGCAAATGCTAAAAAAAAGACGTGTTAATCAACAGAAAATGAATCAAATAATGCTTTAATCATATATATATGTAAAAATAAATAACGCTTTTAAAATACAAAGACGTGCAGCTTTTGTCTGTTTCATGTTATTGAAAACTGCTTATTGAGTTTTTCGACAGTTGTTAAAAAATTTTAAAATGAAAAAAAAAACAAATTCCTGCACTTGTGAAACTTGTGGTAATATTAATATTTTAAACAATTAATTTACTACAAAAAACAATAGATTGATCTTCAGAAAATGATTAGTTACAGGCTGTGCTGTTTTCTAATCGCAACCTTCCGTCTGTGATTTAAATCCTATTAATGATTTTAACCATATATTTGCATATTATTAGTGTCAGCAGAGTACTCATGTCATGGTTTTTATGTCTCTTATCATCCATATCTGTGTGTATTTTATACATCAGGGCTGGCATCTCCCTCTGCCCTCCAGACTCCAGTACCATCCAAACCCAAGAGCAGCAGTCCAGCCATCTCCAAACCACAAGAAGGTCACTTCCTGTCTCTCCTTCCCTGTCAGATCTATATTTCTATCCGTTTAACTTCCTGTATTCTGTCTGTTCTGTCCTCTGAGCTGCTTTCAGATTCTTAAAGGACCATACCACCTATTTTGCATGTTTGAGCCTAATATATTCAATGTTCATACACATGTTACTGACAATCATTTCCCAAAGCATACTACTGGAACGGTGAATTAAAAATGTTTTTCCTACCTTCCAGACCTCCATTGGTTTCAGTTCATTCTGCTATTAAAATCAACTTGTTGATACTTGAAACGTTCTTGGGATAGGTAATCCATCATCACCAACAAGACGTGTATTCAGGTTTTTTTAGAAGTTATGTAATTTTAGTGTTTAAGCTCAATAAAAAGCGTGGAGTGAATGTATGCCTCCACCGGGGAATATAGTCCCAAAAGAAGACCTGCGTTTATGGAAAAATTTAAAGGACCGTGACTTCATAAGGCTGTGTAACTATTAGCAGGAGAAACATGGATTTTTAAGGTGGGTGTATCACTTGAATATTTGATTTTGAAAGATTAAGAGATTTTGCAAAATATCAGGAAAGCTGAAATACGGTTTTATCCTTTGGGAAATGATTGTCAGTAATGTAACCTGTATGAAAATTGCATATATTAGGCTCAAACATGCAAAATGGGTGGTATGGTCCTTTAAATAGGCATCAGGACTCTGATCTGATTGAGAATGACATGGCTTCATGTCTCCGCTGTCAGCACTTTCCATAACAACCTCATTTACTGAATTAAGTTGGTCAATTTTTGTTAAAGACACAGATAAAAGTTGACCTTTGATACATAATTTACTACTCTTGAAAAAATTTATTCTGGTTCTGAAATCTTATTGAACTCTGATAACATCTAAGTGATTGTCTTTCCCTTTCTTCCAAAAGACATGGAGGAGATGTCTGATATTGAAGGTGTACTCTCGTTTCTTTTGGTGTTAAGCTATGTGCAGAGTTCTTCATCATCATCATCATGAACATCATCAGACTAATGTGGCTGATGCTGCTGTGATCTTTCTGTTAGCTCGTCAGCCTGATACAGCGTCCTGTTGATTTTGATGCATGACTGTGAGGTGTGCAAGTCATACAGATTCTGACACTCACGTTGGCACTCTTGGTAGTTACAAGAAAAAAATGGGCTGTGGCAAAAATGTCTTTAGTGTTCGTCCTCTTGATCTTTCATTCAAAGTACTAACAAAAATATAATCTTTAATTAAAGTAAAATAATTGACGGGAAAAAATTCCTTTCATGAAACAAGTGTTTTTGCTACGTCCTTCAGATTTCCATTCCTCCATCCAGAATCTCTCTACATGCTTCAGGTTGCCGCTCCACGCTTGTGGACTCTCCTGTTCAGCTCGTCCACAGCGTTTCAGTGGGCTTCAGGTGGGATGGTCACATGGTGAAACTTGGATTTTGTGTGACTGCAGCGTTTCTGTGTTGATGTTGAGGTTTTGCTTTGGATCGTTGTCCTGCTTGAAGATCTGACCACGGCCCAGGTCAAGCTTCCTGGTTTAGATTTAGTATCTGCTGATACCTGATGGAGTCCATGTTTCCTAAGAAGTTTTCCAGGGCCTTTGGCATAAGAACAGCCACAGCATCCAGGATCCTCCATGGAGCTGAGCTGCTTCTACGCCGAACCTCCTCTGCTGTTTGCTGCAACAAGCTCCATTTTTGTCTCATCTGACCATCAAACTTCTGTCAGATTGAAAGGGTCCAGTAATGTTTCTCAAACTGTAGACGCTTGAGTGTGTTGTTTGATGACAGCAGGGGCTTTTTTCTGGCAAAACTCCCAGGCAGCTTGTGGTTATGTCTGATCGTAGTTTTACAGACGTTCTGACCCCAAAACCAAACTCACATCTGAAATTCTCCAGCTGTGATGCTTGGAGATTCTTCATCCACTGGAACCATCATCATCATCATCATGATCATCATCATCATCATCATCATCATCACTGTGTGTGGAGTCAATGCAGATACATGTCCTCTTCCAGGCCCATTCAGATGTTGTTTCATGATGAGAATTTCTTTTTCTGTTCAGTTATTTTACTTTAATTTTTGCATGAAAGATCAAGTGGATAAACATAAAGACTTTTTTTTTTCCTCCACAGCTCATTTTGCACCAAGATGCCAACATTAGTGGAGGGCTCTGTATATGTCTGTTACTGATACTTATGACTGATGTATAATAAATTATGTTCAGATTAGCATGAATGTGATTGTACGCAGATGTTCATGCTTTCTTAAACATGCAGAGATGAAACGCGGTAAAATCTCATGCAGCATGATGTTTCTGCGTGTAACGGCTGTGTGTGGCTCTGCAGAGATTAAAGCCGTACCAGACCTGAACCTGGAGACGGACAGGAAGCTGGACAACCTGGAGTCATTCCTCGGAAAGATCAACAGTAAAGGTCAGCGTTCTGCTCCACTCTTACCTCGGCTTGACGCTGAGTGTGGAGTCAGAAAATGATCTCACATTACTACCATACGTTCATAATGTCATATAGTGTGCTGATATTGCAATAAATGGACAGTGTTGTGGATTACGTATATGACACGGTCTTTTCCTCTTCCTCCACAGTGTCTGCACTGCCGGAAGCCACGGTCACGGTGACAGAGAAGAAAGTTAAGGAAGTGATGAGCCTCGAAGACGAAACCTTCTCCAAGTTCTACCGCCATGTGGAGGAGCTCCCCGCCATCAGCAGCAAGGTGGAGATAGATGAAGACTTTGATGCCATCTTTGGTCCCCAGGCGCCAAAGTAAGCTCTCCATAAGTCAAACATATATTCATATATACATGTCTTTAGAATTTGGAATCACAATTTTAATAGTGTTTTCAAACAAGAATCCTAAAAGGTCAATATTGTCATAGCTTACCGTATATACTTGAGTATAAGCTGAGTTTTTATTACCAAAGTTCACAAAGTAAATCGGGGGTCGGCTTATAGACAAGAAATTCAAATTTGATCCCAGAGAAGGAAATTTCCAGAGGTGGAAGTACTACCCATTACCACATCCTGATTTGATTTGATTTTGATTTTCAAACCTTCGATTTGATTCAGTTCTGTTGAATTCTGGAAAATTTCCTGAGGGTTATGTCTTCTAAATTACATTATTACATACAAAAGTGAAGACTTTCTTTCAAAATCTATGTGGAAAACTTAAAGGACCATACCGTCCATTGTGCATGTTTGAGCCTAATATATTCAATTTTCATACGTGTTTCGTTACTGACAATTATTCCCCAAAGCATACTACTGAAACGGTGAATTAAAAATGTTTTTCCTACCTTCCAGACCTCCATTGGTTTCAGTTCATTCTGCTATTAAAATCAACTTGTTGATACTTGAAACGTTCTTGGGATAGGTAATCCATCATCACCAATAAGACGTGTATTCAGGTTTTTTAGAAGTTATGTAATTTTACATTCACCATAAATACTCAAGTATAAGCCGAGTTTTTATGACCAAATTTCACAAAGTAAATCGGGGGTCGGCTTATACAGGAGAAATTCAGATTTGATCCCAGAGAAGGAAATTTCCAGGAGTGGAAATACTACCATTACCACTACCCATGAAAATAGTTTAAATCATACCTTAGAATGAGATATTTCCTGACTAAACATCTTATCAGCACATTTTGCAGCGGCCAGTAAGAGCTGCTGTGATTGGTCAGTTACGGTAATCAGCAGCTGAAATAAATATCATGTTTACCGGTACTTGGATTATTTTCAGAAAATCACAGGAATACTATGATAATACCCAGAAAAACAGGTAATTTGCTAATAAACTGATGGAACAACATCAGGGGGTCGGCTTATATATGGGTTTCTTTAAAAATGTAAATTTACAGGTCAAAATCAGGGCGTCAGCTTTTACACGAGATTGGCTTATACTCGAGTATATACGGTACTTCATTCCCTTCTCAGCCCTGATGCTTCATCTCTGACCTCTGACCTCCCATCTCAGGCTAACCTCAGAGATGGTGCAGCACAAGCGAGCCGTGCGCCCGTCGCGTAACGTCCAGGCATCCAGGAACCCTCTGAGGATGCTGGCTGCCAGGGAGGACATCAGGCAGGAATACACGGAGCAGAGACTCAACGTGGGCCTGCTGGAGAGCAAGAGGATGAAGGCTGAGAAGAGTGAGTGAGGCTAGACGGCTGGAAAACGCATGAGAACAAACCAAAAACATGAGACCAAAAGACAGGCTCCTTCAGGCTGCTGACGTGCAAGTTGAATTCTGAATATTTTGGACAGTAAATTAGTTAAAAATCCCTGAAACTCTGTATTGTCAATCCATTTCATTTGGAGTAGTAGTTGTCGTAAATGATTAAATAGTCCTCATACATTAGACCTATCTTGTTCCAATAAAGAGCAGTCATTTGTCATTTTGCTTTCACCCTCACTTCATGTAAAAGCTGGGAAAAATGGAAAACATCAAAAAGACATAGTGGCTCCACTGAAACGGCATTCACATTTCAGCAGCAGTAATTGCATCAGCAGAAGAAGAAAGTCATGACTTGCTGCTGTTTCCTCAGTTTTCCTTTTAAACAGAATTTCTGTTGATTAGTCTTTATTGATTTTTTTTAATTGAAATTTATTGAAAAATTTCTGGTACAGGACTTACAATCCTCTTCACCAGACTCAAACGACAAAAACAATATACAACAAAACAAATACAATTAAAATGACATTAGTAATAACATCAGTGTCAATCAGTCAAACAGTATCCATAAGTACTCACAACTCAGCTTTGTAATTGTATAAAATGTCCTTAGTTGACCAGAATTTATCCAGGTTGTTCTTAAATGAATTAACGGTAGAAGCCTACACTACATCATCTGGAAGATCATTCCATGCTTTTATAATACGAAGAGTAAAGAAACTCTTCCTCTTCTCAGAATGACACCTTTGATGATACAGTTTTTAAGAGTTCCCTCTTAAATTGTAGCTGCTGCTCCATAAATGTACAGTCGGCTCGACAGTGACATCATACAAAACGTGTGTTAGTTTATAAACCTCTATCATGTCTCTTCTATATCGCCTGTATACTAAAGTTGGTAAATGCAGTTTTCATAATCTCTCTTCATATGGCAGCTCTTTAAGCTCAGGAATCAATGTAGTTGCTCTCCTCTGAACCTTCTCAATGTTTTCTCTATATTTTAATTTATATGGACACCAGACTGAGCTTGAAAATTCAAGATGGGACCTCACCAAAGATTTATATGGTGTCAAAAATGTTACCTTGTTTAAATTCTGAAATGTTCTTCTAATTCTTGCTAATGTACAGTAGAATTAGCCTTTTTAATTTTTTCCAAAATGTGCGTTTGAAATTCCAGGGAACTATCAGTGACTACACCCACATCCTTCTCCTCTTCCACTTCCTGAACCTCCAAATTTCCAATTGCATACTTAACTGTTTTATCATTAAAACAGTTAAATTTTAATGATCTCCCTACTTGCAGATATTTGCATTTTTCTGGATTTAATTTTAATAACCACTGATCACACCAGCTACTCATTTTATGGAGAGCTTCTTGAAGGTGGATGATATCGGAGTCTTTCGTAATAATTCAAAATATTTTTGTGTCATCTGCAAAAAGATATGCATCAGACTGTATTAAATTTGGCAGATCATTTATATAAACCACAAAGAGTATGGGGCCTAAAACAGATCCCTGTGGCACTCCTGAGGTCACAGGCCTCCATTTACCACCACCTGCTGTTTTCTGTCTAAAAAGTCCTCTATCCAGTCTGTAATCCTGTCATCGATGCAGTATGACCTCTGTTTTTGCTGCTAGTCTGTCATGCGGCACTGTATCAAAAGCTTTCTGGAAGTCCATATATATATACAGTCCACTGAATGTCCTCTATCAATAACTGCTGATTTTATTTTATCTTTGTTCTTTATTATTCAACAGCAGCTCCAAAACGCTGGAAACGCCTATCTGGTCAAACTGTTAGCTGCATGGTGTCCTGTGATGGTGTCGTTGGTAGCAGATGTGATGGTTTGACCTTTGACCCTGCTCTCTCTGCAGCCAGTAGGAACTCTGGACTCTCTGATGTGGCTCTCGCTGGGCTTGCCAGCAAGGAGAACTTCAGCAACGTCAACCTGCGCAGCGTCAACATCTCCAAGCAGATGTCCAACAACAGCGCCGTGCCCTACAAGAAGCTCATGCTGCTACAGGTCAAAGGTCAGTGAACACGCTGCTCTGACTGTGCCCAGACTCAGGGTTATTAAAGCTTTTGTTTCATTCTGTTTTATATGATGGGGTTTTGTATGTTAATTTATTTCTTTTTACTCTTTTCTTACTTGCTGTCAGTGTTATGTGTGAAAATCTTCTGGGGATTTTGATTTGATAATTTATATACCTTTATTTCATTTAAGATTTTGGCAAAGGGATTTTTTTTTTTTTTTTTTTTTTTTTTTTTTTTTATTATTCAGTCATTAGAAAAGATTTTTGTTTTTTTTTAAACTTGCATTCATTTTTAGTGTGGAAACATCAAGCTTTCTGTGGATGGCCCAGACTTGATGCAGCCTATTGAAAGATGCAGTTTAAAGGACCATACCACTCATGTTGCATGTTTGAGCCTAATATATGCAATTTTCATACATGTTACGTTACTGACAATCATTTCCCAAAGGATAAAACTGTATTTCAGCTTTCCTGATATTTTGCTAAATCTCTTAATCTTNACACAGCCTTATGAAGTCATGGTCCTTTAAATTTTTCCATAAACGCAGGTCTTCTTTTGGGACTATTCCCCAGTGGAGGCATGCATTCACTCCATGCATTTTATTGAGCTTAAACACTAAAATTATGTAACTTCTAAAAAAAACCTGAATACACGTCTTGTTGGGGATGATGGATTACCTATCCCAAGAACGTTTCAAGTATCAACAAGTTGATTTTAATAGCAGAATGAACTGAAACCAATGGAGGTCTGGAAGGTAGGAAAAACATTTTTAATTCACTGTTCCAGTAGTATGCTTTAGGAAATGATTGTCAGTAATGTTACATGTATGAAAATTGAATATATTAGGGGTCAAACACGCAAAATGGTATGGTCCTTTAATCTTACCTTCGATTGCTGCAACACCATCACTGTGTTTAAGCAGCAGTTTTAAAGAGCAGCAGAGGCTCCAGACAGAGTTTTTGTTACAGATCATCTCACCACAACAAACACTGAAAAGACCAAAATGCGTCTGCAGGAGGACTGAGATTGATTTGTCCTCACAGGCCTTCACACAGGACATGCTGAGTCTGTCCTGCAGTCCTCGGTGTTGAAAGTGCTGCCCTAGAAAAGTAAATCAGGAGTATTTGTGCAGCTTGTTTACTGTGCACACACACCTTTACATTATGGTGCCATTAGCTCTGCTAAAGCTCGCCAACCTGAAAAGTGAACAAAATGTCAGCCTGCTTTCCTCCACAGCTCTGTGTAAAAGCTGTGGAGGACGCAGCTTCAACGGTGCCATTTGCAGAGGAGATCTAAAATAGAAGGTGAGATATGGTCTATTTTGGTATCTTTGCGCCTCCTCCACACGTCTGTCAGTGACAGCTGCGGCTCCATTCACCCCCACGTCACCCCATGTCACCTCATGTCACCCCACACTGTCCTGGCTGAGCTGCCTGCCTGGCTGAGTTAACTCCCACTTTATCAAGGATGTAACTCCTCCAGCCTCACTGCGTTGAAAGTTTGTCTTTAGAATAGACGAGTGCAGCACCCGTTGAAAATACGCTCATTCGGACCGGGCCAGGCTTTATGGTGCGCACCGCAGCCTGACATCAGTGATCGTGGAGCGGAGTGTATGCCACCGCACCCGGAGTGTATCCCCCTGCGCAGACTACAAACCGCTCATCCAAACAACTTCACATGTGACGCTGCACATCCAGTAAACCTGCTGAATTTCAGCTTCATATGGTGCCAGGTTCTAGAGGTGTTGGTGCCACAGACAGAGATTTCTGGTTTCATAGTTAGATTTGTGATTCGTGTAAATTTTCTTACTATTGTGGTTTTATTCAGAAGTTGTAAATTGAGTACCAGCGATGGTATTTAACCCCTTGTGCCTGAGCGGTCCCAGTACCAGGATTTTAAGGATGTATTCATGAAATACCATTCACGGCCGGCATATCGGTCAACCAACTAATGCGATAGCTGACTGTGAGTTTTACGGTCATGTGAAACTCACATGGTCAGCTCTCAGTCTGTTCTGGTGATAGTGACAGGAAATCTTACTCTATATCTAAATTCTCCCAAGTGTCACCTATAGAGCACAAGATTGTGCAGGTTGTCATTTATGGTTGTGGAGTTATTACGAATTAAATTTGTGCATGCCTTTTTTAAATGTAAATTCCAAAAAAGAGTAGAAGGGGTTAAGTCCTCAAATCCACAGCTGACTGTTCCTCAGGTACGGACAGAATTGGGCAAAAAAAAGCTTTTAAATATGGTGCGCCCTCCACATGGAACAATCTACAACAGAAACTAAGTTAACGACCCTTTGGGAATTCAAGTCAGTATTTAAATACAGGAAGTTGGCAGCAGTGGTCAGTGTCTTTGTTTTTACATCTGTCAGGATGAACGCTGAAGATAACTGCAGGCTTTTTTTGGAGTGTGTGCTGCCTGTTGCTGAATGTACGGTTTGACTGCAATGCATTGTTGTTGAAACTTGTAATTGTGTGGTATTTATTATTTATTGTGGCTGTTCTGTTGTGTTTATTGTGGTTTGCCGTTGTTTTTTCATGCTGCTGTCTTGGCCAGTCTCTCTTGAAAAAGAGGTTTTTATCTCAGTAAGATCCATCTGGTAAAATAAAGGTCAAATAAATAAAATACTGTGGGAAAATGCTCCATTATCAGTCAAAGTCTTAAATATGAAATGTATTAGAATGTACTGAAGTACTGAAAGTAAAAGTCCTTATTATGAAGGATGGTTCCTGTTTTTAACTAATTGAAAACAAAATCTCGAAAAGCACCTTTAATTTTTTCCTGAAATCATGAAAATTGTGGCATGAAGTCCTAAAATTTCTCAAAAACTGAGACATGAGGCTATTCCACCAAAAGTGAGTAGAGACATTTTTATTTATATATTTAATCTCTAACATTTTAAACTGAAATAATGGAACAATAAACATTTTTCCAATGAAATCTCCAAAAGTTAAGCTTAAAGTTTTTCAGTCTGAATTAATGATCTAAGTATGCATAAACAGAGAAAAGTATACATTTTTGAAAACCATAAATAATAAAAAAGTTTAATGCTTTCACATGAGGGATTGTAAATGACTGTGTTACTGAGCACATATTCAGTGTGTTGTAAACCAGACAGGGCAGGTGCACCACGTACAGGGTCAAAGGTCAATGGCTGTTTGCCCTGATGCCCCTTTGTATGATAATCAGACATTCTGACGTCAGAACTGTCAGTGATCAGACTTCCTGTGTGACATCAGGCCGCCGACATGTCCAGACTAGACTGGTGGAGCCCAGGTCGTCCTCGCTGAACAGCGGCGATTGTTTCCTGCTTGTCACGCCGCACCACTGCTTCGTCTGGATGGGAGAGTTCGCCAATGTCATCGAGAAGAACAAGGCCAGTCTGATTTTAGAGTGCCGTACACAAAATCATGCAGTTAGGAAACATACTGAGGGCATGTTTTACATATTTTTATTGTACAGCCTGTTTGTAGCGTGTTGCCATAACAGTACAAGTGGAGTTTATATCAGGTCAGAGGTCACGTGCAGGAAGAAAACAGCACTGACAGGAAGGAACAGCGGTGTAAGAATGGAAGTGGTGTGTGTATTGTAGGAAGTGCTATTGTTTAAAGGCTGTCTCTGCCTGATCGCTGTTGGTCGGATGAAAAAGGAAATGACTCCAATCTGACAATAAGCCTTAGCCAAAGCCCATATTATATTCACAAGAGGTTTATGTATATATTTTAGCATTTTCTCTGTTCGATGACAAAATGATAAATGTAACACAATCCTTTTCTCCTTTGGAATTAACTAAACCTCTTGTAAGTTATAATCAAGAAGAATGAAAATTTGTTCAGGTGGATAATAAGCCAAATTTGTCCAATTATGAAGCTCTCACTGACCTATATTTACTCATATAACTTTCAATGAATACATTTTCTGAATCCTGTGTAATTACCTACAACTACCATGCCATGAAACCTTCAACCAACCAATCAGCTCAAAGTCCAACCCAGAAGTCCAGAAACTTCTCAGGCTGTAATTAACTGGGACAAATGAGAGGTTATGGTGAGGTTGATCTGAGGAGAAGTTATGGTGAGGTTGATCTGATAAGTCATGGTGAGGTTGATCTGAGGAGAAGTTATGGTGAGGTTGATCTGATAAGTCATGGTGAGGTTGATCTGAGGAGAAGTTATGGTGAGGTTGATCGGAGGAGAAGTTATGGTGAGGTTGATCTGATAAGTTATGGTGAGGTTGATCTGACTGAGTTCCTCTCATTCTTACAGGCCGCAGAACTGGCTAACTTCATCCAGAGTAAGAAAGATTTGGGTTGCGGTGCAAACTACGTGCAGGTCATTGAGGAAGGCGGCAACACTAACAGCCATGTCGCCATGGAGTTCTGGAAGATTCTGGGAGGACACTCAAGTTACCAGGGTAAGGATGAACAACTCGTATAATAATAATAATAACAACCTTTATCTGTATAGCACTTTTCATACAGAAACACAGCCTGAAGTGCTTTACAAGACATGAAGAGTCTAATAGTCAGAAGAAGCATAAAAATAAAGGACAATAAGAGTGCATGAGTACATAATGAGAACATATACAGCACCGTTTAATGCAACATTAAACATTAAATCAGGAGGGTAATTTATGTGTGTGTGTGTCTCTCAGTAAAATCACATAAACATGCTTTTGCTGCCACAACTCAACCAGACTTTCTTCGTTACAGTCCCATAGATTCTAATATGTGTATCACACACACACATACACACACATATATACATACATATACATGCATACATATACACATACACACCCACACACACAAAGACATATACATCCATATATACGTACATACATAGATATATGCTTACACAGACATAAATAAAAGCAAAAGAATACACAATTAAAAGCAATGAGAGAACCAAAATAAAAATATATGAATATATGAAATATAATATATAGAATGCATAAACAGTGTAAAGCCAGTTACTGTAATTTAAAATCCAGATTAAAAAGCTAGGTCTTCAGCTTCTTTTTAAAAATAGGAATGGAGGTTGTAATGTCAGCGGCAGACTGTTCAGAGTAGAAACACAGAAACAACAGCGTTCTGATGTGGAACATGTGGAACATCTAAGAAAAACGCAGTTGAAGGTTGTCGTGCTTTGGCAGGAGTACAAAACAAAAACGTAATATTTGATGTAGTGTGGGGCAAGATGATTTAAGGCTTTATAAATAAGAGGACTTTAAAATCTATTCTAAAAGACACAGGTAACCAGTGCAGAGTAGTGAGTAGTGGAGTGATATGATCACTTTTCTTAGTATTACAAATATATATATATATATAGTATATAATATATATAGTATGAATGCTACTTCCTCTTAGCATCATTTTCTAGTCTTCTAACGTTGAGAAACCCTGGCCGCCTCGCTGAAAGCAGAGGCCTGTCTGACTTTGGTACTTGTCGCTGTCTGTCCTCATAGCTGCAGGGAATCCAGATGAAGATGAGTTGTACGAGGGTGCCATTGTGGAGACAAACTGTATTTACCGCCTGATGGAAGACAAGCTGGTCCCAGATGATGACTTCTGGGCCAAGATGCCTCGCTGCTCCCTGCTGAACCCCAAAGAGGTCAGACATCCTGAGGGACCAAAAGTCCTGAGTGACAGTATGAGTTCTGCCTCTCATATGATCTTTTTTCCTGCAACACGTCAAAGCTTAAAGACAGAGATTACAGGAATCTGAAAGTTCACTTCAAGCCTCATCGTGTGATGTGGTACTAATAAACTTGTGACAACATTGAGTTTGATGTACTGTATGTAGACTGTATGATGATAATTCCTGCTGAATCGTAGCTACAGCAGAAGTCCAAAGAGGCCATGCCAGCAGAGCGTCATCAGCATAGAGCATTTGGAAAATAATGAAGTGAACAAGAAGCAAACCTTGGCAGTAGTGGTACTTCTGTGTATGGCAAGAAACTCAGAAGAAGATTATATATTTATGGAACAGCAGCTACAATTTAAGAGGGAACTCTTTAAAATTGTATCATCTGAAGTGCCATTCTGAGAAGAGAAAGAAATTCTTCACTCTTGGCATTGTAAAAGCATGGAATGATCTTCCAGATGATCTAGTGCAGGTCCTACTGTTAACTTATTTAAACAGAGGTTCAGTAAACTCTGGTCAAAAAAGGATATTTTATATAATTATAAAGCAGAGTTGTAATTATTTATGGATTATTGCTGATATTGATATTATTAATGTTTTTTTAAAGGACCATACCGACCATTTTGCATGTTTGAGCCTAATATATTCAATTTTCATACACGTAA
>VXCM01007130.1:0-23019 GCA_014773175.1 Lucifuga dentata
TACAGTTTTTTGATGTCATGATTTTACAGCATTTCCCTGTTAAGTTCACAGACTTTTTTTACAGTGCTGTTCTGCAGTCAATTCCACAAACTATCTCTAATAATAAGTAATTTTCAAACCCAGTGTGTGCATTTTCTGCTAAACCTTCTCCTCAAACTCTAAATAATGGTTAATATAAAAGGTAAATAATATTGGTGAAATGGTGAAGGAGGAATTTGGGTCAATAAAAATGGAATTATGCAAAATGGTGCATAAAAACATGATCCATAATTTACCCCCATTGCTACACTACGCACTACTTAGTGAGCCAGCATCACAACACAATTGGAAGTTTGCATTAGCAGCCTGGGTCTTACAGTTAAAGTGAAGCGCACACATGCATCTGTAGTTTTCTTCTCCAAAGCTCAACAGAGAGTTTATTCTTGTGTTAGGTGGTGAAGGAGACCTCCTCTCCACTGACGAATAGAAAGCTGATCATGTGAGTGGACTGTTCCCAGACACGCTCATATTCCTAGAGTGCCAAAAATACCTCCTCCTGCTTTTCCAAGTTGAGCCATACACTCCCCTCGTTTGACTTACAGAGAGGAAAGGTGGCCCAGTGTTAACTTGCATGGGTGTATACACTTCACTCAAATAAAGTTTACTGAAAGGTTCTGACTCTTGCTTAAATGCAGAGCAACAGCATATTTATGTAACTTAGGTACAAGACAGCAACCAAAGTGTGACCCATTTTATTTATTTCTCCATAACAGAATAAAAAGAATACTAACAGAAAAACTATTCATACAAAAAATTCATAATGTTGATCATAAAACTCATCAGAGCTGATCAGATGATCAAGGTAAGGATACCAGTTGCTTGTCATCTTGTCATTTTAGTTCTTTATTTTTTTTTTATTTTTTTTTTTTTTTACTTCTTCTTTAGATGAATTTAATGGTTTGATGTAACAAAGATGATATGATAGTCTTGTACTAAATACTGAGAAGCAAGTGAATACATCTCACTGTGGTGGTTCATTCCTGTCTTTGGTCCAAACTTCACAATTTCACATTTAAAAATGAAATATTACTACTTAATGTACCAAATACAGTTCATAATTTCTTTCAGTCTGTCCAGCAATTGTTTTTCCACATATAGCTAGTAAGCATGAGTAGAAAATCAGGTTTACAATTAATTCATTTGCAATATCAAACACTGAATACAACCACACTAACATGCACACAAACACATGCGTTGACATAAAATAATAAGGTAATGCTGAGCAATTATGTTTTAAATTAGATGGAATTGAAAATCAAGTCAAACTAAATGTAAAACTAAACTGGTTCATTTAATTGTGGTTTCACAGTGATATCCAGCAGAGATGCCCTGAGATTTAAAAAAAAAAAAAAAAAAAATAGAAAACTTGACATCAAAATTCAAAGGTATTTATGTCAGATAAGAATTCTACGTTCTATTATTGGGATTATAGAAATATAATGTATAAGACATATAATGTTTCTGTGCCTCCATGTGAGTGTGTATAAGTATCATAACTGACTTAAACCGTCATCGCTGGTTAACTATACATCCTCACATTTTAATAATCCTTCATGTAAGACACACACATACACATACATGTTACCTGCACCATTGATTGTCTCTGCCATTGAAATAATAGACTGCTTTGCATAGCATCTGTGGCCCATTCTTACTTCACTTGACATCTGTATTCATGCACTTTGGGGTTCTGCAGTGTCTCAAAGTCCTAAATTATTGGTCACTTTGCAGAACAAAATGTTAACAAAAACTTAATGTCAACCAAAGACGTTTTTTTTTTTTTTTAAATTTTGTCTATAATTCAATAAATCAATAATTTATTGAATGAATGTTCTTCAGCTGTCAGATTCTCTGTTTTAAATACTTCTCTCTGTGTCTTTCCCTCTTGTCTTCCAGCAGTGTAGACTTCAGGTCGTGATTTTAATGTTGGTTCATCTCCAAACCATCCTCAATGTCTTTTTTGCCCAGGGCTGACTTCTTCTTGCTGGGCTCATGTCCCAGAGCTTCAGCCTCTTCCAATGTGGTTGTTAAAGGTTTTCCCAGGGTCTCAGGCAACATCAATGTCAGAAATGCAATAATGAATGCCAGGATTCCTACGATTAGCTGTTGATGGATCACAATCAAGAACAAAAGATTTGTTCATGAATGAGCTGTTGCAAATGTCACTAATTGCCAAAGTGGAAAAATGAAAATGAAAATACCTGAGGTAGGTAGATCCAGATGTCAGCCAGGTACACACAAAAAGGGGCGACAACACTGCCGACACGGCACATCATACTACCACTCCCTACTGCCAAAGATCTGAGACAAGAAATATAAAGTCCAGGTTAGCTGGGTATGTCATGGCCATCAGTGATCATATTCAGTGATGCAGGGGTAAATGAAAAGCTGAGGAGTGTTAGTTTGCCCATGATGATATTCATTTGATCAGGGTAGATCAATGAGGATCGAACAGATTAAAATCCTTAATAGATGGATGAAGCATTTTCATACAAACACAACTTCTATAAAAGGACAAACTGAAAATGTATTGTTGTGTTTGATTTTGTTTGTTCTCACCTGATGATGGTAGGGTAAAGCTCACAGGTGTAGAGGTAGATGAGACCAAAGGCAATGGCAATGGCAAACTTTCCTATCATGCTGAGAGCAATGGTCAGTGCCTCGATGTTCTGGAATGGATGGAAAAAGGTTAAGAAGCAGGAAGATAAACGAGTGCAAATGAAGAATATATGCAAGGAAGCTTCATGCATAAACTTATTTTGCATACATACTGTCCGTGCATGAGTTTCACATGCGTTTATGCAAGAGGAGTAGAAGTGATTTATATTTGCACATGCAGGCATTCATGTGTATATATAAGAATTTTGTTCATGAAATGCAGCTAAAATAAAGTACATGGCCTCTCATTCCCTCTTACATCCACGTGAATGAGGTCTATGACTGTAATCTTCAGAGCTATAGCGTTTCTTTTACAAATGCCTGGACATCTATAACTCAGCCTGTTGCTATGAAGCTACAGATACAGACAGCAACACCTGGCAAAGCTAAAAATACACAGAGAGGGGAGGCAGTGTGAGGTGATCCCATCCAAATGAGCTATTTTTAAACTTTTGCAATCCGTGTTTTAGCTTGTCCTGATGCTAAAGCGGTGATCATCACGTTCAGCATTCCTTTTTGTATTTTTGGTAACATCTTTTACATTAAAAACAGTCATTCAGTTATTGCTGTGGTATTTTTACTCATATTTCCCATAGGTGACTACATCATATGACATACTGGTGCCATTTAACTCATTATTAATAGGGAAGGATTAATAACTTTGTCATAGTAACATATTAAGACACTCTGTAACATCAGTAGCAATGGCAGTACACTGTACCTTTGTGCCACATGCCAGCACATGTAAATATGATGCACACAGAGTCATTTATGTTGAAAAACATCTCTCTGTGTACTCTGAAGCTGAACACTGGAAATATTATTCCCACTGCAAGTGGTCAGCTGTGGGAGGAGTGACTTTTTCCAGAAATATCATCCTATTTAGATGCTACATTTCCAACAGGTTTAACAGTATGGCAAACAGCTTGTGGTTCAATGTAAAATGTGGCCAATGGAGCCAAGTGTGAATGTGAGAAGTGAGAGATCTATTATTAATGAACTCTGTCTAGAGGATCAGTTATCTATGAGGCAAGCACTCTAAGTTCATGGACTGAAAGAGAAAAAGGATGCTGCAAGAGTTTGGTTATGACTCAGAGGTGTGCCCTACCCTCTGAGTTCAATCTTGTTAAAGTTTTGAAGAAAAAGAGGAAAAGACAACAAAATAATATCATCAGATGAGAGCTGTATGTTTCTGCATACTCCAATCAAATCACAATTAGCACTGATCCTCCACGAACAGAGCAACGGCCAGCTTTTCACATACAAACCACACTTCTGTAGTGATGGGATTCAAAAAACTTTGGTGCACAGTCATTTGACAGCTACAGCTAAGCTAACAATTAAGGCAGGAAATCCTGCATGAAGGCAAAGTCAATACAAAACTGGTATTAGTTTCATCAACCTATATTTTAGACAGATGCCAGATGAGAAAAATTAGGAGACGTAAAATATAAATTGAATGTGAGTCAATGAAATTGACTTCAGTGATTGACTTTAGTGATTTAGTTGATTGTAAGTGTGCATAATACAGTATAACATAGAAGTTATTTATTTATGTGCCGTGAAACTGTCAAAAAAAAAAAAAAANAAAAAAAAAAAAAAAATACAAGTAAATTTATCGTGTTTGGTATTTAAAATGAATATGAAGGATAAAACTCATTTACGGTTCAGTCCACTGTGATACTTCTATATTTGCCAAAGGGAAGATATATTTGACATTTGACTTTTTTTTTTCTTTTTTTTTTGATGAGTGCAGGAAGGANAGAGAGAGAGAGAGAGAGAGAGAGAGAGAGACTGCATGTTTGATAACTGCTCTGTTTAGAACGGCTAACCAGATCACAGGTCATATTTGCTTGGACATCAAGTACCAGATGTTTGCCAACCCATCTGTCAAAATGTAGGTCAGAACTGCTTTTGTGTTGGTTCAACAAAAATAGTGGTCCAGTGGCTAGCATAAAGCCACATGATCCCCTGCAATGGGGACCTTTGGAAGGTGCACACTGACTAATAATCACATCTTGTAGTGACAAGTTGCTGTCAAAGGTGGACAGATGAGGGGCATTTCAAAAACTGGTCTATAGAGAAAACAAGACAGCTAACCAAAAAAAAAAAAGNAAAAAAAAAAAATGATGGAGTCACTAAACTAGTCTAGGAGCCGGTAGTTTAGGATTGAAAATAAACAATAATGTTGACCATAACACGCATCTAGCAACACACAATTAGAACCAATGGTGTGAAAAGAATAGGTGGCACTGTGCAGCCATGAGAGTAAAGGTACAATAAAGGTAGTTTGTGAATTTACCAATTTTAACCCTGTAAATTGTTTGTAGACAAATAAACACACAATCTATGACATGTATACACAATCACATAAACAATCTCTGTACATACAGCAGGCACCACAATGATGAGCAAACAAGTGACCCCAGCCAGAAGTAATGCCGGGGCACAAGTCTTCTTCCTGCCAATTCGATCCATTGCAAAACAGCCAACCAGATAAGAGGGAAGCTCCACGAAACCTAAAAACAGCCAATCACAGCACTTGGTCAGATTGAATTAGCCTTTAGCAACATTTTAAAGAAGAAATAAAGAAGAATTAAGCAGATCAAAAACAAAAGCAGCATATAATCTGTTTAAGTGAGTGTGTTAAGGTGTAATTCTCTGGCATTACTAGCCTAGACATTATTAACTCCAGTTATTATGTTATAATGTTATTAACTTAATAACATATGGTATAATGTCCTTCCTAATATAATCCTAAATGATGTTATAATTCACTGCATAAATATAACAAAGAATGTTAAAATTCTCTAAAATTCTCTTTAAATAGTATCTTGCTAAACTTGGTAAAGTGATCTGGCATAAGAAGCCTATTTGTTACATGGAAAAATATGTGTTATTAAATACACTACCTAAAAAAATCTCATGTACAGAAACACACAAATTAAACATATGGTCTGTATTTAAAGCCCAAAGGCTGGAAAGTGGCACAGAAGTTGTCTAATCTGTCAATACAAGTCCACGTACACTGAAAAGACCCAAGCAGGATATTGTTGTATATATGTAGACCATATGAATAATATCATAACTAAAAATGTTCTTATGATTTCATCTAAGTGACCTACATACAGTACATATACATACAAATTATACACATAACACACAGACATTCACTATGTGGTCACTTACCAACAAGGAAGAGATTAATGTATTGATTTCCTCCAAGGTTGACTGAGCCTAAGGAGAAGACATAATAGCCCAGGCTGCCGACAAACCAGATTGCCCACACTGTGCATGTACGCCCCGCCATCCTCCAGCTGCCAAACAGATCTAGAATGGACAGCCTCTTTTCGGGATGCCCTGGCTGCTCTTCTGCCTCCTTCTCCACTAGCTCTTTGGCATGCTGGTCCTCTGGCTCCAGAAGCTCCTCTGCCTTCAGTCTGCACTCTAGGCCATTAACACGAGCTATGCTTTCCAGCAGAGCCTGAGCATCCTGATAGCGACCTTTGGCCATGAGGTAGAAAGGCGTCTCGGGGAACCTCCAGCAGTAGAGTAGGAAGGGCGATGTGCATATGGAGAGAATGATCTGGTAGATCCACCAGACCCGCACCAGGTAACCAGTGAGAGCCACCACCATGACACCCACGGCAAAGGCTGCATGCACGTGCATAGAAGTCCAAGTCCGTACCTTGATGCCAGTAAACTCTGTGACATAGACAAACACCACCACAAGGTATCCACTGGACACCTGCCAAGAGGAAGGACAGACAGGGACAAAGGGAGGAAGAAAAAAAGAAGATTGACAGATAAAAGAGGAAAAGAGTGATCAAGGGTGAAGGGGAGGACCACGGGCAATGTGACGAGATGGAAAGACAAAAATGGAGATGAAAGCGGGGAAAAAAAGGAGATACAGGAAAAATGTTCTGCAGAAATCCACTCCCAGGAAATTTTTAAGAGTTTCTGCCTGTCCTTTAAACACAGAACATTATGGACTCAGTGTGTCATCTGCAATTTAAACACATTTTTGATGCTGTTTTATTGACCAGATTGCTTTTTAAAAAGAGTTTACTTTCTTCTGCTTAATTTTCACTTTAAATCAATGTAATAGGTACATATGGCAGGTATCAGACCCTGTATCACTAGTTTTAAGACTGAATCTGCCCTGTGCAGCATGTCGACACTGTCTGTCTGAGTCCATGTGAAAAACAACAGCTGTAACTCTGGAAACGGGGGGATGGGAGAAGATGGAGAGAGACTGAAACAGTGGATAGACCGTTGAGGCTCCCTCAGCACAACTTTACTGCCTTAAGCCTTAGAACTATAATGACCCTCTTCCTGTGCCGTATTACTTTACATACATTACTCTACACACCCAAATCTGCACATGCATACACATACAAACACCCCACCACAAAATGATTTTGCTTCTACTGTTTTAACCCTTAAATTCCTAAATCACCAACATCACGTGTAAGCAATCATATGGATTTTAAGGTATTTCCTGTTTTGCCCCACTGACCTTTACTTTACTGGTGTAATCTGTAAAATATAATGTTGTTTACATAACGCCATTTTAGAAATTTGGTTGAGCAAGAGTGTCAACTGGCACAAGGAGTGGCTAACACATGTATGTTGGCTGTTCTGAACATGGCTGACATGGTTCCTAATGTAATCACAGAGAGCTTTAGGATCAAAGACTTCTTTGTAAAAAGAAACACATGTTGAAAAATTCTCTGAGTGGTAGGAAATAATGAACCGGAACCAGCATGCTTGGTTTAAATAAAACAGTATTTCAGCTCTTGCAATCCAGCCTTCTAGATTAGAAGCTTGAATAAGAGTGACTGGAACTGCAGAAAATGTAACATTTGTACCTGGAAATTGGTGTTCTGAATAATCTGTACAATTCATATTGACAATGGTGGATTACTTTATCATCTGTATTTATAGCGCAGCAAAGCACTACTATATCTCCTTCAGTATCCTTTGTCTGAGTCTCATTCCTTGCCACATGTGTTCCATCTGTATGTCCCCAGTGGCACCAATCATGACGTGCAAGAACACATGCGCTCAGATATGTAAGGAAATGCACATTTGACTCACCATGGCAAGGAGGAAGCGGGTCACTACAAACATATAGTAGTTTACAGAGAACGCCACACACACCCCAAACCCAAACTGACAGAGGCTGGTGAACATCAGGATCTTCATACGACCCATCCTGAAGAGAGACATAGACGTTCAGGTCAACAGTGACAATTGTGAATAAGGGCACACACAAATCCTACAAAACTCCTGCTTACCTGTCAGCAAGGTCCCCAAACAGCAACGCTCCGATCAGCACCCCCAACATAAAGGTGGGCTGGCACAGCTTGGCCAGCCACTCTCTCTCACACACCAAGTTCCAATCTGTCACTGTGCTTTGGAACACTTCACTATGGTCGTAAACAAACTTCCCTTCACAGGCTTTCACTGTTTTGTTGCCATCAAAATCATACGTGAAGTCTGCTGAAGCGTCACGCAGGGCGCACCGGCACCGGCTGAGCTCCCACTGGTCACCGTCAGCTGTCTTCACAACCAAGGGGCCAGTCCCCGCTTTGAAGACTGGCAGGAAGTCTTCCAGACTAGATCCCGTCAGGTTGGCATACAGGACATCGGTAATGTTGCCAGGCACACTGCTCACAAAGTTTGGTGTCTCCACCAGGAAAACTGAGGCCAGGTAGTGGATCCCGCAGGATATGGCCTGGAAGACTGCTGCAAAGTACAGGCATGTCTGATATCTGGAGAGAAATAAAATGCACTATGCTTACACCAGAGCTGATGTGATAAGATCCATTTGAGTTAGACATGGCCAATTGTTTGGTTTTCAGTTTAAATTTAGCTGCTGTCTGTATACTACTTTTTGAAGCAATATGTGGATTGTACAACAACTAATGTTTGAGGCCACAATATTGTTAGATTGTTAACTTAATACTTGAGTCAATGGATCAACTCATTCACAAAATCTTTTTATTTTGAATTTTCATAAGACTGTATAAAACCTGATGTATGTTTTGTAAGAAACACTTCTTCACTGTGAACCACACATTAGCCCACTTCCAAAAGAAAACCTCTGAAGTCAACAATGAATATAAATAATATTTATGCTGTCTGGTAGATTTGTTCCTTATGCTGAGACAACAAATAATAGGAGTATAAAATTAAATATATCAGATATCAGTACAAAATGAATAAAAATATTTTTAACATTGAGGGTAAAGTGAAATTTTTTATAGTAGTATTAGAGAGTAGCAGATTGTGTTCAATCTAAGGCAGAATACTAAATTTTTGGCAAAGTTTGGCATGGTTCTAAAAGCTTATTAATTTTTTTTTTTTTTTTTTTTTTNTGATTCAACATCCACAAGAGGTTTGTACTGTCAAACAAGAATATGGTAACTTTGATTGCTGAGAGAATCTGGTCTACCTCTTATCAACATCTCGATCCAGCCTGTTTGATTCAGCTTGGTTCAGGTCGACCAACCACAGCCTGACATAAATTGGCCATACAGGCACAGCTGGCTGATCTGAATGACAAACTGGCATAATCTAAATCTAGTCCAGCCAGCATAACTAGTTTCAAACAAGCTATGACCATTTTATGCCACCTTAAGCTGTTTTTTTTTTTTTTTTTTTTCCAGCAAGTTTAACAATTGCTAAAAGTTATAAACTGACTGCTGATCGAAAACACACCTGGAATGGAAAATAAATGCATACCGTTTGAAATCTCCAAGCTCGTCAAATATTCTCTCCACTGTCATTTTCTGAGTGTTTGTGCGTCGAGGGTCCCGGTGCGTCTCTGTCCGGGCGGCGAGTAACGGTCCTGACGCTTCAGCACCGGAGGCTACCAAGTTTCACACTAGTGCAGGAGGAGGAGGAGGAGGAGAAGGAGCACACACTCACATAGAGAGAATTACTTTATGTTATGTGTGTTTAGTAGTTATTGGTTATTGGTGTGGGCGCTAAATCACAATAGTGTATTCACAGTAAATATTGTGGAGACTTCAGTTAGTCAACTTAAATTAATATTAGAGAAGAAAGGACAGGTTTTGTGTGATTATAAACACAGAAAGGCACAAATGACCCAGTTACATGACCACGTTTTCACGTACAATACCTAACACGCAAAGAAACTGCACTTTTCATGTTTAGGCTGCAGAGCCAATTCTGTGTTGTAGCGCCCCCTATGTGTGGATTTACACCAAATTTGGTACAGTCTTTGGGGGGCACATAAGAGTTTCTGAAGTTTGTTGTCATTTGGAGCATCTATCCGTAAGATTTAGCGTTTTTCCAAAAATGGCACTGTACAAAAAAAAAAAATCTAATCCAGATTAGGCTATAGTCGAAATTCAAAAATGTGTTAGATAATTATTGAAGACGTTCCAAAGATTTTTTTAAACACTAATTAGTTGCTCTGAGTAAAGACTCCAGAGAGTAGTTCGAAAAAAAACTTCGGAAAACTGCAAAAAAAAAAAAAAAAAAAAAAAAAAATTGAGGTGCAAATTGGTTTGCATAGCATGTCACTAGATGCAAGTCAATGGAACGAACATGGCGACATTAAGTTTTTGGATGTGACTCACGGTTTGCAAGTTATTAACCAAAACGCGTTATGCTTTATTATAGCGCACCGTTATGGATGACGTGTCATTTTTTGCAACTCATTAGATCTCCCCAAGCTATGCCTATGCTGCAAATTTCACTTTGTACCTAGTAAAACCAAACAACGACAACAACTTTTTAATGGAGTTAGTGCAAACTTGTCTTGATGGTATGACCTTTATGTGCATAATCAAGACAGAATTTTAGAGGATTTTTCACATTCTGACCTGAATTAAATGATAACTGGACCTTTTAATCACCCTAAATGGTCCTAAATAGACAACTGATGCTTTTTTTCTTTTTTTTTAGCCTCATAAACACATTTTCTGTATAATGTAACCTATCACATCCTAATTGCACACTGGGAGATGTTTTATTCTAGCACTAGAGATGTAGTCAGTAGCCAGTATGTTATATCTGTTGAATACAGATTGCATTTTAAAAAATATGACAATTGCTATAACACTGACTCTGATATAATGAGGCCATATTTCTTTAGTTTTTAACCCTGTCAGGATCAACTTGAGGTCAACACAGTGGAGCAAGGCATCTGTTGTAACAATATCGAGCATTTACAACTTCAGCATAGTGGTAATGAGCTGCTGAGTTCATAATCATCACAAGGTCACAGTTAGTCTATAAAAAACGCAAACAAACACCCTCCATGCATCCTTTCTATCTTACGTAACCTCTCTGCTGTTTTCCCCTTTCTCTCTCGCAATAAAGAGACACTGTCAATGTGCTGGCCTGATCTCACCTGTATGTGTGTGTATAGAGCTGAAAACAAATGCACTCCAACCTTCACCTATTCCTGTCACAGCTGGCTGTTTCCTACATTGCTGTGGAAAGAAGCAAAGGAATCTAAACCGCTCGCTCAAATGTAGACATAAAGGTTCCCCTTAAAATAGAGCTTGTCTTTGGTTGAGAGGAGAGGCCCAGATTTACATCTACATTTTGACCAAACCCTCCAAATCATTGCAATATGTGAAATGTCATCTGCAGAGGGAGAGAGAGAGAGAGAGAGAGAAAGACTAATTTGTTCTATCTGAAAAAACCTCAACAGAAACCCCCTTTTCTGAAAATTTAGATGATTAGACTTTCAGAGCACCATGTCTGACATTATGAGTCATTGTGCTAATTTGATCAAGATGGTATGACTTTGCTAGGCATGCAATACAGAAACAGACATGCATACTCACTTGCAGGCACACATCACATAGAGTACTGTGCTGCACATGCGCACACACACGCACGCACAACCACAACAAGTTTTGTGCTTCATGCATTCTTTTTTTGTTCTGTCGTTTCTTTGGTTGCCAGTCAAAATGACATCCCTTTAAACGTTCACAGACTCACAACATGTAATCAAATCCATATTGAGATGAATTGTTTGTAATTCACCAGTTGGTGGCAGTAGAGATCAGCATATGTGTCTCCTTACTCTTCTGGCTTCCCAGACTTGATTGACCAAAACCTGCAAGACTTGCTAATGAATGGTTGTGTATAAAAATTGTAAATAAAATTTTTTTCATCCAGACTGTAAGTGATAATGTTTTACTCTTGACTGACAAATAATTTGCTTCACTGAGAAAAGCTATAGCAGGATGGTTCTTTAAATCTGTCAAGATCAACAACATGCTTTTTATTGATGTTTTTAGCTTTATCACTATTGCAATTTATCTCCTTATGTATGTTCATGGCCCTTTAAAACAAAGGTGATTGTGAGACTTGATGTGCTGTCACTGCAGCATCAAAATCACATGTATGAAGACAGGTTTGTTCTCTTGGTTTGTTCTTTCTTATTTTAAGTCTTGGGGGGGCAGTAGAGATCTATATGTCAGCCCATATCCAAACACTAATGTGTGTCCGTGCTTGCACAACAAACAGAAAACAAACAACAGCAAAACCAAACTATTTTTATGATTGTCCTGTTTTCCTAGACTGAGTTATGTCATGTCTGTGTATGTTAGGCAGATCTCAGGCAGCAGTCAGAAATTAAGTCAGTGCTTTTAATTAATTAATTCATGCCTTTTTTTTTTTTTTTTTTTTTTTACTTTCACAGTCATTATCACCTTTGGAAGGTCTGATTATTCATTTCATCTTTTGGTGTAAAATAACAGCATCTCTTATTACATGCACACATAGGAAAAGTCTCTGATTTAGAATTTCTTTATTAGTCATAACAATTTAATGTTTTCTTGAGGCGAATCAGTGATTAAGTTAACGAAAAGATTCACGAATGAGGCTGATGTTACAGCTTTATTGTGTTAGATAGGTATTTAAATACCAGGGAGATTAAAGCACAGAAGTTCATCTTATCAAGTTGCCATAAATTTCAGAATCAGAATGTTAATGCTATGAAAATTACTTTACAAGTGATTACATTTTATAAAAGGATATGCAAAGGGTGGTAATGAAAGCAACTTTGAATAGACAAATCCATGTACATCACAGTTCCTCAAATGTCATTATAAATAAATGACTTTCATATTTTCCATGTCCATCCATCCATCCATCCATCCATCCATCCATCCATCTCCTGCTGCTTATACAGGTCCAGGTTGTGGAGGCAGCATGCTCAGAAAAGTAGCCCCCTCCCTAGTCATGTCTTCCAGCTCTTCCTGGGGGATTCCAAGTGTTCCCTGGCCAGATGGGACATAAAATTCCTCCAGCACATTTTGTGTCTGACCTGTCATCTCCTCCTAGTTGGATGTACCCGGAATACTTCCCTAGGGAAGCGCTCCAATCGATGAACTCTTAAAATTACATTATGTACAGCAACAGACTTACATGCAGTTTATGTGATCCATAACCCACACCTCTTCTCTGCAATAATTTTTTATGTTTTCTCAGTTTTACTCACTTTTTGTTTTCTCTACTCTTTCTTAAAGCAGCAGATTCTGCAAACTGTTCAAGATGCTGAGGGAGTGACAGCCAGCGGTGGATCAGCAGGTCCTGCCCATAGCTAGAGTTACACAGTAATCGGAGATTAGTGGGGTGGGAGAGGTAAACTGAGGGAGGGGCGTGTGTGTGTGTTGTGAGCCAGAAGAAAGAAAGAAAGAAAAAGAAAGGGAATAAAAGGGGTGTGAGCTCTGTGTGTGTGTGTGTGCGTGCGTTGGGAGGGGAGGACTTGAGGGAGTTCCCAAAGTTGTCAAAGTGTGCTGCACACTTTGTCCCTCTGATTCTGTTTGCAGAGCCTCATGCACACACACACACACACTTACACATTCATTTAGGTTAAGATGAACACACACACATATGCACACATGTATGCACACGTTTGAAAACTAGCAGAGGTGTTCCTGACATGTTTGTATTTCATTAACTCACTTCTCTTCGTCTAATGCTGGACTTTAGACCTGAAGGGGAAGAGAGGCTGGAAGAGAAGAAAAGCGAAGAGAAGAAAAGAGAGAAGAAGAAGAAGAATGGGACAGAAGAAATCAAAAAACAAACTAACCCGTCCAGTGAAGGAGATGGACTGAAGCGACCCAGAGACACAAAAAGGACAAAAGCATAAAGCAGGTGTACAGGCAGCTGTGGATGGATATGGGCAGAGAGCGACTTACCTGGGGATTGCTGCTGCACACGGGCATTCTGCTCACTGCTGTGTGTGTTTGTGTTCATGTTTATCTGGAGACAGGTTGGAGGGGTGCACCTGCACCCTTTTCCCTGGGACATCCCACACAGTCCAGCTGGGACCAACAAAGCAGAACCAAAAGGGTCTCCTTGGAGCCAGATGGGCAGGACAGGAGCATTAAAAGGAGAATTTCCTATGTTCGGACACTGAAAAAGGAGAATCCAGCTAGGAAGAAGGATGGAAATAGAGAGGACCTCTCATCTCCATGCTGCCCACCTTTTCGCCCGCACAGAAAGGTGAGTTGATGCTTTAATATCCTGCCAGGTTTGAGTTCTTAAATGTTGAGATTAGATTGATGTTGGGTTACCTGATCCTATCAGTTGTGTTGGAGACAGTGGAGCTCAATAAAGATCTTTCACTGCATCTCTGAGAGTCACTGGCTTAAAGCTCAGTAATCCCAGGAGGGTGATGGAGTAGAAAGAGGCAGCGGAATTGATGCACGTTCAGTGATCACCTCTGAAATCCTTTAAAGTTGAGAATGGCGGTTTGTCCCTGGTGCTGCAAAGCTGCCACCTATATCAATTTACAATTAAGGAGGGTGTAAACTTAAAACCCTTTGAAGTCTGAGCTTTTATGAACAGCCTATTCATATATTATTTTATGAACAAGTCTCATAACATGTAGAAGTAAGGAGAGCAAACCTGCCACATGGGCACATCCAGAGGTTTTTGTGTGAAATCTTGCGTGAATGTAAAGTAAAATTGCAAATATTATCTCATACATCATACATACAAATTAAACACACACGTTCACAAACTTGCCTCTTGTGGCATATCAGTACACAGTCAGATCCAACAAAGGGCCATTCAGACTCAACGTCAATCAGTGCAGGAACAGCCATCTACATGCACCCATATATACATGCAGTCCTGGAGCTTGACCCTTGACCTGTGAAGGGTGTGTGAAAGCACCACTTTAACAACACCTATCACTTCTCTTTCTGGCACTTCAGTGGTACATGGTTCAAGACTAAATTATTAGATGACTGACAATGAAATACTGCTTTTCTTTACTTTTACTTTTGACATAAAGAACTTACTGTTACGGTGGTAATTTAGAGTTTTTCAATGTGTGCTTGCAAAGCACTGCACAGCAACCACATAGCAACATCCTAGCAACTACCCCAAGCTCCACAGTAACCACTTACCAACATCCTAGCAAAAACCTGAACTACATAGCAACCGTCTAGTGACACCCTAAGGAACCACCATAGATGTGGTGTAATGCTACATGTGGGAAATGCTTTCCATGCTCTGCCGGTGTTGCCCAACTTCATTTCAGTAAATAATATATTCATATTCATGTTACCTAGTTGGTCAATGACATTTTCACTGCAGGTGAACCAGCTTATTCTTTGTGTTTTGTGTACTGTTTCTTTGTGTCTTTTCTTCTTCTGCCACTAAATTATCCACCTCAATAATAGCCTTATTTTCCCAATTGATCTTCCCATCCATCAGTCTGACTTTCATGCCATTTCTCCACCTCCCTTCTCACCAAGTCCAATTCCCACCACAATACACACAGACACACACACATGCACACACACCTTCCTTGCCTTCCTTTCTCTCCCTCAGTCCCCCATTTTGTCCCTCTCCAATATTTTTCTCCTTACATCTCTTTGGACTGCTTGTTCATTTTTTTTTCTCTAAATCTTTAATGAAAACTGAGCAGCATCAGTGCTGAGTTTTATTTGTTAGTAAAATTACTGCAGGGTTATTCTGCATCACGGAACCCCCAAAGTGCCACAAGCTGGGCACTTGTACGCAATCAATATTACATCCCGCCATATGCTTACAGTCACTGCCTCCAACACAAAATATGTCACATAAGGTGCCCTGCAGGGGCCCCCAGTGAAATATGTTTGTCATATGCTGTTCTTATTTGACTCTCACTCTCTTACTGTGTATGTACAACTCTTCTTGTTGCTACCAAGTCATGTCCCTTGCTATTGTTTGTCAACTGCATAAGCTGTTGACAACCTGAATCAAACCAGCAAAAGATGTAAGGAAGTTTTAACTACAACTTCAGTATGATATTTGCGTGGGTGCTGCCACACAAAAATAAAAACATTGCTACTGCATCTGTGTTGGTGGTTAAAATGTGATCACACCTATATTTATAGATAAAACAAAACACATCTTTGTCAGTTATTAAAATGCACACAAAGACAACATGATCAGGGTAATTCCTCCCATGTAAATATCACACCAGTATCACACAAGCAGTTATCACTAAACACCACTGCAACTGCACAGCTTCTGTTAACTTCACAGTTTTATATATAATGCTTATAAAAACATCATGCATTATTAAGAAAGTTAGCATTACTGGGTACAATATAGATGCTGAAGGGACCATCTGTGTTAATATTTTGTGCTACTGAGCGGAGAAAAGCCTTTGGTGACAGATTGCATTTAAAGTGGGATATAATGTTAAGCTCATTAGTGCTTTTAGCAGTGAGACAGATTTCTTTCTACTTTATTGTCCAAGACAAAATTATTTAGATGGCTCATAATTATGATGGCTCACTGCTTTTATTTACTGTTACTTCTTTACTCAAAGCATGCAGTGCAAAGCAACCACCTAGCAAAAGTCAAGCAACCACCTGGCAAAAGTTAAGCAACCACCTAGCAAAAGTTGAGCAACCACTGCAAATACCATAGCAATCACCCCAGCAAGCACCCAGAAAACCATAGTAACCATCTTGGAAATTATAACAACCACTTCCCAAAACCCTAGCAATTACTCCAGTCACTGTAGCAACCACCCAGAACTCCATAGCAACCACTCTGCAAAAATGATGCATTTAGTGTAGTTGCAAACACTCTCCTCTGCTGTTGAGAGATATTGGTTGGTTTGTCAGGGCACATCCATCTGACTGAGAAGGTCATTGTTACCCAATTTCATTTCAGTAAATAATATATTATAATAGAATTCATGCCAATTCTGTTGCCTTTGCTATACATTGAAGGTTCTGGATATTAGGTTTAGAGCTTTGAGCAAAAGAAACAAGAAATTAATCCAAAAAAAAAAAAATTTTTTTTAAAAATAATTCATGAGGCTATTGTGAAGAGAGGTGACACAACAGACTATTGTTTGAGAAATTTTGTCAATTTCTGTCTCTTAATAAACAGTGTGTGTGTGTGTGTGTGTGAGAGAGAGAGAGAGAGAGAGAGAGAGAGAGAGAGAGAGAGAGAGAGAGAGCGGAGGGTCCATCTAAGTAATAACCAAACTAAAGGAAATCTAATGTCTTAGCTATCAGGCAGCAACATAAAAACACAGACATATCACATCCTCTTTAACCATTTACCTCTTGCAGGCCTTCATCCATGCTGGGAAAAATATAGAGAATGTGTTGAGTTGACAAGGATGGTAAATTATAGACAGACATTAAATGTGTTGATGGAATATACCGCAGGACAGGGGGGAGAGAGAGAGAGAGAGAGACAGACAGACAGACACAGACAGAGACAGACAGGGCATACACTGATGATGCAACTCTCTGACTTTAACACACTGATAACCAGACTACTGCCCCAAAGACAGAGTGATGCACACACACTGTGATACTGACACAACAGATACACATTAACTTAAGCATTTCAATATCTCTAACTTAAAGGTCCTATCAGCTTTGCAAAAGAAAATTAGCTGTTGGCTGCTTTAAAAGTCACCAGATAACAGCACATGATCATTTAATTGAACTGCTGGTTTCCTAAACAGAATGTGAATTAATGCAGGAGACAATCCTGGTTTCAAATGTGGTTCTTTGAAACACATCACATTTCTATTATTTTTTTTTTTTTTTTTANTTTTTTTTTTTTTTTTTACTTCTTGACAATAGAGTCTTTGTGTACATTCTAGTACTAATAATGAATGCTGTTTAAGCAGATTTAGTACCAATAACTGGCCAGAAGTGGAACACAGCTCTGCAGTTAAACAAGCTTAATTTGAGTCACATGGGTCAGGCCTCATTAGTGACAGTAGCTGCACATGGCTCTGGCCAAAGGGCGTTCAGAAAACCTGGAATCACCTGGTATCATAAAATGTTAATAATTTGGTGGAAAAGCAAAAACAAAACAACAGAGGCAGAAACAACAAAGCTGGTGACAAAAACTTTAGAGTGATCAGCACAAAGAGACAAAGTGCTGCCTTCAGATATTTTGAAAATGAGAATGGAGCACATATTGAGCACATACAACAACATGGTAACATTCAACATTCATCTGAAGGGTTTGGTAAACTTCATATGTTCCAGCTTTTTTGCAGCATCGATTTGATTTGCTATCGAATTAAAGGTGTAGTTCACTTAGTTCACTTAACATTAACCACACATACCTAGCCCTTTCTGGTTCTAGATCAATCAATAAATTCACAATGAAGCTACAGGACTTCTGGCCCAGCATCAAACATTTCACTCAGACAAGCAGGCTGTCATTCATACATCACACACATTCAGCCTCAAAGCCCATAGGCAAAGCAGCACATTGATCACAGCATAGATTCAGAAAGGCGTACCAGTTTTAAAACAGTTTGTAACATGAAAAGCGATGACAACCCATCAAAATGGTCATTCAGTGATGTTGAGAAGACAAAAAAATTCAACCCCAGGTGATTAACTTTTTACTGTACTTGTAAATTGATATTCACAGATTAGCTGTTTGCAGCTTAGAACTTAAATAACTAGTAATCAGTAAATAACCAGGGGAGAGTTAGAGTTATGTTGGTGATTTCGATCTAAAATTGTCTTTTTTTTCCTTATTTTTTTCAAATGATTCATTCAAATTAACATTTATATAGAATTGTTTTGGGGATCCTTAAAGCTGATTTTAAGATTCTCATGATTAAGTTTTTCTTGGGAACATATTCTACTCTTTGTTTTCTTTGGATCATTAATTGGTAAATGTAATCAGTGCCTTCAGCTAAGCACTGTGATCCTACTTGAAATCAGCTGTGGGTGGGAGGAGCTTAAGTGAAATATGCTCTGACCCTGGTTGTTCCAATAAAAGAACTCATAGTGTGATGAAGCTCTGTGGGGATCAAAATGATAGACTGATGTATGAACTAAATAATGTCTTCAGAGAAATAGAAAAATGATTTTCCTTACAACATTAAGCTTCTTTCTGAAACAATTAAAAAAACAAACAAAAAAAAAACTGGATGTTCAAATGTGTAGCTTTGTGAGATAACTCTTTCACTCTCTCGATAAAACAAAATGTTTTTTATTAATCATTTCAACCCAAACAACCAATAAGCCAGAACAGCCTGGACTTTAATTCAAATTATTTAGTTTAATTAGATTGGACACAAGTTAATTTCTCTGCAAAGCCAGTATTAATTACTTTTGTTCAAATGAGCATCAGTGTGAGTCTAACCGAATCCTGTGCTCTTGAACATTAATTAGTTCTGCGTCGGGTTGAAACTTGAATAGAAAAGGCCACTTTCTGCCTTGCTGCTCCAGCCATTACCAGCCAATATTAGGACCCCAGTGGAATTTATAATGCACAAACTCAGTGACCTTGATCCAAAAGACCAATAGTGGGAGAGGCTGATGCAGAGGGAAAGAGAGAGAGAGAGAGAGAGAGAGAGAGAGAGAGAGAATGTAGAGGGAAAAAAGAATTTCTGTAATCCCAAAGGTGTGGCTGGGCAATCTATAGGAACCAGGGAGTTGCAAGAAATCTATAGGGAACCAGGGAGTCAGAAGAAATCAGTAGCTGGGAAACTGACATGTCACTGGTCACACTCCTCCTACACTCTCCTCCCTGCTGTTGGAACTAAAGGTATCATCTCCATCATTAATGCAGTTGGCCTCCTGATACTTTCTGACACTTTCTTTGCCCGATTCCGCAAAACCATTCCGTTACACAACGAAGATAATTAGTGGCTTTTTCAAGTGACATTTGTTAGTTGAAAATGCATTTGTTTATTCACCATATGTTCACTTGAAGAGAGGAGAGAGTAATTAGTAGTCAGCACTGCTTATTTTGTCAGTGAAGCACGTAAAAAGCTTCAGCTCTACTGTGAATAAGTCAATAAGTACATCTTTTTCAAATGTCTTGTAAACACCATTATCAGATCAAAATCAGCATTAATTGTGCTCTAAATGGATTTACTCAAGAATATAAACGCATCTTATAATCAGTGTAACCATAATACCCATGCAAATCTTGGTGTGCTCCTAAGCTGATTAAGCAACAAGTTATGTATATTCAGTGAATGACAAAAATCCCATTAATTCTACTGGACTGCAGTGTGCATGTAAAAGTACTGACTGAATCACCTCAAATGTAGACAAAGCCTGAAATATAAAGATATCCTAACATGCAAATTTGCAAATATAAAGATAATTAAATACATACTAAATCTCCTTATTGTGTAATTACATCGGCAATGCCATATGCAGAGAGGAGGATAATCAGCTCACGTTGTTGGATCACATGAGCCTTAAAGCCACTTACATAGCAAGATGTAATTTCATACGTCTGATGAAACTTTTCAGGGAGAGTGAGGAAATTTAAGTTTTTAGCAATATATACACTTTCATTTTCTATACTACACTGCAGTGACATGATGTCATACCTTATGCACATGCTGCTAACACCCCAGAGAGCTCTAAATAGCCATATAATTGGTCTTGCTTAATGCAAGATTAGTATCCTAATTCAGACTGACCTGGAATCTGTGTTGAGTTAAACACAAAGAGACCTTTCAAATAATCAATCAGTCTTCTCCGTAAGGTTCAGTAACAAGATTATTTCATTGCCATGAGCAAGGGCTTATACATTTTAACATGAGAACAACAGAGAGATTGTATCGCTCTCAAATAGAGAACATAATTTTTGACTTTATTGTGTGGGGACCTACCAGAAGTAGGCTCACACCCCATTATGGGTCTCAAATCAAACCCCAAACTGTTGCTGTGAGACTTGGCAGCCCATCGGGGCAGAGTTGAGCCTTGGAAGCTGATGGCTGTAAAATAACAGAATATCTTTCAGCTTGTTATCCTGAATTTTAAATGCAGTTCTTCCACACACAGCCCGTGTCAAACAAGGTGATCAAAACCATATGGAGAAACACAAGCCACTCGAGACACTTTTGCTTACAGACTGAAGAAACAGTGACTCTGTTGTGCACAACTGCAATCAGACAAAGATGCCCACTGGAAGGAGAAAAGTCAGTGTCAAACTGTCAAGTCCAGAGACCTGATCGCACAATACTCCCCTCAGACATGGATGCCTTGTTGGAACATTCCAGAAAGTTCTCAGCCTCCCTCCCAGCTGATATGAATGAGTGCATTGACCTCTGAAACGGCCACTCTCGCTCCCATCTTTGCCTCTCACCTCCAACTGCCCTTACATGTACACATGCACTCAGACACGCATGTCCGTGTCTAATGGCACTTCTGTTACACCAAAAAAGACCATGGCTTGTTTGTGTAGCAGAAGCCAATTTCAGTCGCGTTAGTCATGCGCCTTTGCTACCTGTGTGTTCTTACAAAGACAGCAGATGCACAGCCACCACCACTCAACCCCAAAGCCTCCAACAGAGCCTGACCCCAAAGAAGTAGACCGCTTATTGGTGCTTTAAGCCACTTTAACAACACTCCAACTCTTCAGAACTGGTTGGAAATATTATTTCTCTCTTTCTGCATGTGTGGTTTAGTGTGTGTGTGTATCTGCAGTTTATATGTGATGGTAGATACTGATTAAAAGGAAGTTAGAGGGAAGTGAAGCGATACGGAGAGGAATTCAAGGAGAAGAGATAAAATTAGAAACACAAGCTAAGACCTCAAGGAGGCTCTACTGCTGGATAATAAGGTTAGCAGGACATTAATTTAGAGACCGATAGAGAGATAGAGAGAGAAAGAATTACTCCTCCCTCCCTGCAACTCTCTGCATCCCTCTTTTTCCAGGAAGTGTCACAAGGTACTCAGCGTGCTCTCTCTGCTTCTTGCAACTAGACATCAAACACAGATCTCGAGTCTGGGGTGGTGTCCAGGAAGACAGGCGCACACTTGCATAGACACATGTACACAAACACACACACACACACACAGAGGTTTTAACTGCAGGCCAACTAACCAATAAGCCTCTGTCTCTCAACACACCAGCCACGACAGCTTAACTCAAACACAAGACAATATGACTTCAAATAAGCCTGCAATTTGTCTTCAGCCATGAGACTATTTTCAGAGTCTCTTGCTTTTTTTTAAAGTTGCCTTTCTCTCTCATGCAACCATATACTGTATAAAGAGTATCATTCATATGTGGCTGCATTCATTTGTGAACGCATGCATGGGTGAATGGGGAGAACTTAACTAAGATCCAACTGGAAGGGAAATGTGTTTCCAAGGCAACAGCAAGATTTACAGACATTTAAGTTGATGGCATGTGCCGTAATAGGTCCACTTGGCATCTTTGTGTGTGTGTGATGGAGAGAAAAAGATTGAGGTAGACAGTATATGATATATTTCCTGAAAAGAGCAGCTGTTACATGGAGATCTGAGGGTTAACAGGAAACCTCAAATGACTGATGGGAATCTATCGAACAGAGATGTCTTTTCTTCAAAAACCACAAAGAGCTTGTGTGGTGTTTGGTATATGCTACATGGAATAACAATAATTTTGCACTGTGGCTATGCAATAAATCAGTTTTTTGCACAAGCTCTTCTTCTTTTCCTTTCAGCTTTCCACGTACATTTATTTAAATCGCATCTATCTGCGTAGTTTTATTGCTGAATGGTCTTGCAATTACACATTAGCTGCAAACTGCATGCCACCAGAGCTGAAAGCATTTAATTTGTGTCATAAACACCAAGTACTTACATTCTTTTTATTATTCCTACTTTAGTTTGGATTGTGTTGCATTCTGAAAGGCTTGTCCTTGTAGCTTATGAAAAAGTATCCAGTCCTTTCATACTATTTTATTGTTTTTATGGGACCATGGTTCATAAAGTGTCATTTCAGTCGATCAATCCTTTGCTGGTTAGAGAGAGAAAAGAGGAAAGGCAAGAGTCTAGGGATGAGAGTAGGGACTTTGAATGTTGGGACTAT
>VXCM01007131.1:0-18488 GCA_014773175.1 Lucifuga dentata
GTTGGAGGAAAAAAAACTCAGCAACGTGAATCTTTCAAACACAACGCAGTGACACCGCTACAACTGCATAAGGCTGCGTAACTATTAGCAGGCGAAACATCGATTTTAAGATGTGTCAATTGAATATTTGATTTGGAATGATTAAGAGGTTTTGCAAAATATCAGGAAAGCTGAAATACGGTTTTATCCTTTAGGAAATGACTGTCAGTAATCTTANTTTGCAAAATATCAGGAAAGCTGAAATACGGTTTTATCCTTTAGGAAATGACTGTCAGTAATCTTACATGTAAGAAAATTGAATATATTAGGCTCAAACCTGCAAAATGGTCATTTATGGTCCTTTAAGCCTGAATTATGCTTTCTGCACAGACGCTGAAGCTGAAACATGATAAGCAGATGTGTGGAGCTTTTATACAGTTTTTTTTTTTTTTTTTTTTAATCTCTTTGGAGCAAGCTGATATTATCCCAAACTGTAGGGGGCAGAGTATCAAAAGCTCACGCCTGCATAGTATCATAGAAGAAGTGAATTGTTTACAAATGATGTTGCTCATGGTGAATGATTTTCATGAGGAGGAGTTGCTGTGTGGCTTCTTCTTTTTAGCTTTCAAACATCAGTCTTTTCCATGACCAAGTTTTCCATGCCTTCCAACACAATGTCTCTTCTTTTCCCAGATTCTGTGAGATTTCACAACAGGAATGATTTGTCCTCTTGCAGTCTCGATTATCCTTTATTGAGGGTCATACAGATGGCTGTATTTATGAACCTCTGCTACTAGGTGCGCCACCATGTTTTTCCACTCAGTGTTACAAAATCTGGGATGTGTGTGGACAGGTGAAAAGGCACCTTGTAAACCCCATGCTGTGTCTTTTAGTGTGATGTGTCTGCATGGACTACATACCCTTGCAGACCTACCAAGCATAAAACAAGCTTTTAAGGGCAAATTTATTTTGAGTGATGCTTAAGTTTTACAACTTTGACAATGTTAAACATGCTATTATATTGCACTCTTTGAGGTAAAATAACAAATAGCATTATATGTCCCCTTTAACTGCAGACAGATGATAAAATATTATAAGATGATGACTTGAATGAATGGCCAATCATATGATGACTTTGGTCTATGTAATCTGTATTCCTTTTAAGACTAAGCAAGTACTAATGGTCACTGTCGGAACATAGCTGCTGCTTGAAGTAGCTGTGTTACAACTTTTAAATTAACTAACTTCTTTTTAGTTCTAGATCAGGAGTCAAAAGTAGGCCACAAAACAAAATAATCCGAATGCAAAAACTAGCAACTGCTTTAATGGTCCAATTTATCTCTGCTACTCTATTATTGGTGAAAACAGAGTCCACACCTTTCTGGATCAGCTAACTAAAAAGAGACTTTTTTTGTTTTTGCCTCGTCATCATTCTCCATGTGCCACTTGACTAGACATAGAACTCCTGTCCTCCTTCAGTTGCTGGATTACATAAATATGGTTTGTCACTGGGGGGGAATTATGTGGTTTAGCATTCTCACATCACCCCCTTGGTTAAAACGACTGCAGCTCTGCTCAAAAACTGGCATGAAAAGACAGCACGAGTCAGCAGCTCATACAGTTTGAAGCAGGGAACAACATGTTCTATGACCCAGGGCAGGAGAGAGAAAGAAGGAGGGGGAGGAAAGTGAGACAAATGGAAAGAGAGGAAAAAGAAGTGAGAAAAGGTTGGAAGAAGAGAAGCGGCAGGAATGAGGGATGAAGACTGGAGAGACGGAAGGAAAGCAGGTACTTTAATGGACCCTGTTAGAAAGTTACAACACTAAGGAAAGAGGCCTTGGTGCTGAGAGAAAACCACTTCCACGTGCTACACTTCATTTAGCAGTGCAGCTCCAGTAAAAGCCCTGTGCCAACTTCTATTACATCAATCATACCCCAGTCTAAAATCAAATTCACAAGTACAACTTCCAGGTGAATTTAGAAGTGGAATACGGAGAGTTATTTAAGGAATACAAAAATCAAAAACTCTGAAAATTCCATAAAATGTTTTTAGAGTTATTTTCCAAATGGACAATCTAATTGATATGAACTCCTCAAATGACATGCATTTTTAGAAATATTTTTAGAAATGCCGAGTCGCTGGCCTGTGTTGTGTAAGCTTGTACAAGAAAATCAACCCTTCAACCCTCCACTATTTCTGTGCAGATATATGGGTATAACATGTCACTGTTCTTTCCATGTGTTATTTGTTTTTGTGACTATAAAGTACAATAAATCTTTATGTCAGAAAGCACGAGCCTGCAGAATCAAATAGGTCAGTGCCTAAATGGTGTAAATGCACATGGCAAGGCTTACCACTAACAAGCTTCAACACCTAAGGCCACCCATTAAAGCAGACTGTAAGAGCCTTTGTCACTTTAAAGCTCCATTCATTCAGTCTGAATGGTGGTGGGGATCTCTCTCTTTTTCCATCAGCTTGCGCAGTGCAGAGGCTTACGCCATGGGAGGAGAGCGCAGATCTGCAGTGGCTCGTGCCTGAGATTTATAGGGCTTTGCTGCTGAGCTCCCAGCAGTGTCCAGGGAGGAAGGAAATATGTACACCCGCAGTATTTTCCACCCTAAACAACTCTGTTTACAGACAAATGATAGGCAGGGTGCCTCGTGGATAGCACAGACTAACCAATGATCTCATGCCGGATAAAACCGAACAAGTCTTTCCTACACCGGAGGCCAGAGGTTTTGACTCATAGTCAAAGAATAGTTTACCTCAACTGCAACCTGCTGATAATTTCTCAAATTATCAAAGACATTAGCTCTGTAATTACAACCGCTCAGCCAGAAAGCTGCTACCTCATGCACACTGCATCAACAAGGAATGTGTCTGTAAACTGGGACCAGAGGGGCTTTTACCAAGGATTTATATATTTATTATAGGCTCTACATAACATTAAAATTCAAGCTGGCATATGTGGGATATCATTGGTCAAGGTGAAGCAAATGCAGACCAGAATACAATTCAATAAAAGAATACATTGCTACTGGCTCATACAATTCTTAACTGAGTCACTGAACCATATATAAACATCTCTCCAATGCTATATACACTTAAAGGGCAATACCAGTGATTTTGCATGTTTAAGGCCAATAAATACTACCCACATACACATGATGTTACTGACATTTTCCAAAAAATAAATCTGTATTTTATCTGTTATTTTGCCAGATCTCTGAATCTTTCAAAACCAAATGTTCGAGTGACACACTCACCTTAAAATTTAATGTTTTTCCTTCCAACACATATGTCTGAATAGAAAAGAGACAGTCGTTTAAATTTTTTGATAAAAGAAGCCACAGTTATTTTTAAGTTCTTGCTAAACTGTGTTCTCCTGGGACTATATTCCCTGGCAGAGACATACATTTTTTTTTTTCAAAGCAGCTCCGTATTGGACTGGGTAAATGAAGTTACTTTGACAAAAAATTTAATAGATGTTGTGTTTGGTGTGATGGATTTTATCTCAAGCAGGTTTCAAATCTCTACAACTTCATTTTAATAGAGTACTGGAATGAATTGAAACCAATAGCAGTGTGGAAGGTAAAGAGGAAAAAAAAATCTAATATTTACAGCTCCAGTAGTATGTTTTGGGAAATGGTTGTCGGTAACGTAACGTGTATGCAGGTTGTTGATATATATGTTGGGCGCAAACCTACAAAATCACCGGTATGGTCCTTTAACAACTCTCAAAATTCTATCCATGATCAATATACTGCGTATAAACTGTGTGAGCAAAGTCACAATGTGACATGTAAACCCACTCTTATCTTCTTATACTCTGGAATTGATGTGTCTGCAGCTTTATTTGCCATCGTTGAGGCCTCAGACATGGACCCAGCATACAGCTTCCAGGAAATAAACCAGTCACTCCCTATCAGCAAAACATGGGAGCAGACAGGAGAGCAAACGGGCTGGTGGAAATGCCTTTGTGGAACAAACACAACAAATAGATACACATACATTGCCAGGCCATGTTCACAAGTTTGGATGCAATTTTCAGCGAAAAGATACTGTAGATAAGGGCAGAACACAGAGAGAGCAGACTGGCTGCAACTCTGCCACAGAATGTCAATTGAGCACTGCTGGCAGTAGCTAACATGACGATTAGAGAGAAGAAGCAAAAGGAGGAGAGAAATAATAAGAAGAGAGCTTGGTAGGGATGGAACAGCTGCTGTCCTGAAAACAAATATGGACCCTGAGGCTTTGGATCAATTCTCCAGCAGCCACTGATGGGGTGGGGGCAGGGTGGGGGCAGGGTGGGGGTGGTGAAGTCAAGCATCACTAATCATCTCAGCTTGTAGAAGTCACTCACTGGATGTAATTCCGACACAAGGACAAAGAGATAAACTGAGACATGAGCCTGAGTACTGTAGTGCAGTGTAGGTAATACTATGACTATTTTCATTGCCGTCCTTTATGTGGCATTGTTGGTGTGTGGGGTGAGGAGTAAAAACACGATCAGGGATGGATGGACCCTAATTTATTTTTCCTGAATTCATATATGACCTATGAGGAAACAGCTACAGTAAAGCAAATAATAGTCATTTCAAATAAAACAAACAAAATGAACGTATCACTTATTTTCTGATCATAACTCATGTTGTCCACGTTGTTGCATTTGCTCTCAAATATGACCTCAAGTGTTCATATTTAAACTATTAAACTATTAATTACATGCATGAAGCAGCTGATAATGAGTGACTGTCTTCTATAGAAAACATCAATAATTCCCACAATTACCGCAGTATGACATGAATTTTTCACTTTTATTATTGCAGCATTCAAGCCCCAGCATACAGACATATTAACCTGAAACCAGACAGCATTACCTCCTGCTTCTGTCTCAATCACAGACAGAAATAACTCCCTTATATTTCAAGCTCATTGCCGCCAACAGTGACGACAGCGCTGGGTATCAGTGACAGCACCATGGTGACCACGGCTTATTGGTTACCATGACATCACAGAGAGAGGCAGATAGAAATAGATTCCAACCAGAAAGTACTAATAATTTACTTTATTTCTGCCCTCGTCAGTACTGAATTATGGGATTTATTGTTGTTGTTTTGTTTCACTTTCCTTTAGCTGGCGTTGTCATTAATGTATAAAAAAAGAAACTTGTTCTATGAGTGAGATGGCCAAGAAAGCAGCACAATCAATTCATGAATACATCAATATATGGCAATGTACACAAGAAATAGTCAGAAACATTTGAAATGTGTTCAAAGTTGGGCCCAGGTCCTTCTCCTACTTCCCTCCTGGCTGTAAGTGCTGTCCGAGGTCTGAATGGGCCTTTCCCTACCCTGAATTAAGACCTAGCCAAAACATGAGTCATAGCTAAACCAAAACACTTTCGTAACTGTACAGACACACATACCCAACAGCTTAATATGAAGCGGGATGGAAAGTGACAACTATCTTCCATTCAGTCAATCTTGGAAGGACATGTAACACGAGGAAAAGTCCATGACCTCTTGATGAGAATCACACATATGTAAAATCACTGATTTCACAGCCCACATTACAGTAGGATACACACATACACGTGCGGATGTGCACTTGCTCTCTCAACCTTGTAGCTATTAGAACTCTGTCACCAGCATCTGTTCAGGCTAATTAATGTGGAGAGTGTGATACAAACAGGGTGCTTCAGTAGTTTCACTTGGAGTATGTCTTAAAAAAAAAGACGGATCAGAATAGAGCTTTTAAGGCCCATGCAGTCATATAATATTATGACTCACAAAGCTAAAGAGAGAGATGAATTCTCCATAGTAGTCATCCTTGTCTCCTCCCCTTACATGGCGGCATCCTCCAGCTGCAGCAAGCTCATTCATTCCCCTAAAAGGATGCTGCATTTTTCCTCCCAGTTTTGGATATTAGTAGAGCCAAGCCTATTCAAAATAATCCTCCCAAACTAAGGAAAAAAAAAAAACAACAAAAANAAAAAAAAAAAAAAAAAAAAAAACAGGGAAGTTGAAAAATGAGAGTGGAGAAGAAGAAACTGGCAGAGCTTTTCACAGCTCCTACAGATGCAGTCTATTACCATCTGCCTATGGAATGTCAGTTATTTCCAGAGCGTCTTTAATAGCTTCCCTAATATGACACACGGCGGCTCTCAAGCCAAAGGGAATGATGAAGAGGCCTGGACGGGTTGGTGCTACTCTGATCACCTGGCTAAATGACACCCGAGAGGCTGCGCACCACAAGAAAAACTTTCAGACTCCTCAGGTACTCAAACACTTCTCCAGCCTTTTGGTAAAATATGATATATCTATATGTCTATATATAAGTGCATGTGTGTATATTATTCTCTTCAACTCTTTCTGCAGGATGGCTACAGGGATTACTCAGATAAACAGATACCTCTATGCTTGCCCAGCATGGGTCATGAGTTCTGTGTAAGGTAACCCTTCGCAAAACTCTAAAATCATAACGAATACAAAGACCCCAGGTGATATTTATTGTTGTAGATTTTGCCGTTTGAGAAGCTACGCTGGTAGAAAACAGATTATGGTGTGTGAGAAACTGTTACCTTTAGGTGGGAAGTAGGATTTGCTCTCAGCTTTATGGGGCCAGTCTACCACCAGGTGCCCGTAACGACGGAAACTGTTGGTGATTTCATCTATAAAAAGAGAGAAGCAAAAAAACAGATTTGGGCGTTATGGTAATAAAGCAATAATGCCACAGTTCATTAATGTCATATGCATGTTAGGTAATTTGTGCAGTCAACCTGAGCCAGACTCAATGCTGAGACAGGAACAGTTTCTATGTTTTGCTGCCTTGCTGCTGTCAGAGCATTAAACAGGAGCACAGGCTGGACACATCCAGTATTCAGTAGGCTAACTGTGCTGTGGAAAGTCATGAATATTTCGACCAGATAAGGGCACGCACGTATTGTGCATCAACTCAGCAGTACATGCCAGAAAGTAAACATTCCATACTAATGTTAAACTCAGGCACGCCTCAGACTTTGTGGAAACAATTGCCACATCTGCTAGGAAGAGCGGCAGGTCTATGTCATAATTCGAGGCATGTCGCAACACCACATGTGACTGAAAAATCTACATATTACAGTTATATGAACATTTCCATGAGGCACGTCAGAAAATATCTGTGGTCGTCTGGCTCTGCTCAGTAAAATCTAGATTCTGTCAGTGAATTAATTACATTTATTTACATTTGTTAGATTTAGCCTTCGATTAGTTTGGTTTCCACACAAAAAATATTCAAGATAGCTAAATATATATAATCATGAAGCACATACAGTATGATAACATGTTAAGATTCGACATATAAATCCAAAGAGTAGTTATATAAGCTTGATATGTTATGATTTTCACAGCATCTGCAGTTGCTGCAGGTAATCAAATGTGTAGTACTGTAGTTTGGATTGTTGGATTCTTTGGTGTGTACCTGAGTGTGATTGATGTGTTCTGACCTGCCCAAACAAATTGTACCGAGGAGGAAAATGAACCCGAATCTGATTCAAATGGACTAAACGTATAGTTAAAATACCTTAAAGAACCATACCAGTGATGGAACATGTATACCGGTTGTATATATTAAGCTCAAATGCAAAACCACTGGTATGGTCCTTTAAGATGAATCGAACAGATAAAATTTTTGACTATTATTTGTACTACAAGCCTAACTACTTTCATTGGATGCTATACTTAAAAACTTACTGGCTGACTTGAACCTTGTTAAGGTTCCATTAAATAATGATGAAATTCTTCAGTGAAAACACAATAGTTGTTACTGGGCATCTGGATGGCATTTAAGCGTGTATCAACTAAATGTGCATCAGTGTGGATCTAAGAAAGAGCACGGTGCTCACTGAGAACTCTCCTCTCTGGATGTGTTATGTAAACAGTAACTCATTGACCTTCGTCTATATCAGGGGGCAGGCCTCCAACAAAGACCTTCCTGGAGTAGCGTTCCATCCTCTCTCCATTCTGACAGCGGGTTGGTGAGTTCAGGCCTGGGGTCAAGGAGGGGTCACCGTGGCCATCGTCAAGGAAACCATCTTCAAACGGAAACAGAGAAGAACGACCTGGAGGGAGAGGAAGAGAGACGAAGACCAGGAGGATAGGCAGGGATAATGGGAGGAGAGTGAGGTAAAGGGGAGTGAAATAAAAAGGGGTAAGAGAGGAAGAGGAGGGTATGAGGTAGAGAGTAAGCTGAAGTTGTTTTAATTAGCGCTGAAAAACCATTATAGCACCGCAGTTTTTTTTGGATATTTTGGTCAGCATTACCATTTTGACTAGACTCTCTGTAATTAATGTGAGACAAATCATAAATAATACGGACAAATCTCAAAGATATCTTATTACGATATCATAAGGTCAACTTTCTGATGAGTTTCACTCCTAATCTTCATTATGATAATGACTTTCCTGACCTATAGGCTACATCATGGATTGGCACAAATCATGAGAGTGAAGGGACTGTTGATATTGTCTCAGTGATGGACACATTATTCCTATGTAAATCTAAACAAGCTTCGCTTTCCACTTGTGTGTGAATGTTTCACCAGTGTCTCAATATAGTTTATAATGGTGATATATACACTATATTCTTAACATGGAACCACAACTAATTAAGAAAATGTCTTTCTTTCTTTAGCAGGGTTGACATTTGGCTTTTTGATTAATATAGTAAGCAACTTTATTCATACATAGTGAGGAGTACGGCACCTTCACAGTGGCGCCCTTCCCTACGTATGATCTTGCTAGCCAATATCAGCATTGTTATTCATTCTTTTAATAAGATAAATTTGATCCTGCCATTAAACACTACATTTAAAGGACCACACCAGTAGTTTTGCATGTTTGAGCCCCAAAAAATACTGCCCACATACTGTATATGTTACATTACTGTCAAGTCAGCCATTTTCAAAAGCATATTACTGGAGAGGTACATTTTGGAATTGTTTTTCCTAACTTCCAGCCAGGCATTGGTTTTAGTTTATTGCAGTTTGCTATAAAAATCAACTTGTAAAGACTTGAAACAATACTGCGAACCACGTCACTCACTATTATTTTTTGTCAAAGTTACTTGATGTAACTAATCCAACGTGGCGCTACATGAAAAAAAAAAAAATGTATATCTTCACCAGGGAATATAGTCCCAGAAGAAAAGAATGCTTTTACCAGAGAAATATAATGATCATCCCATCTACATTTGACTATGCATGTTAGAAGGCGACACATTGAATTTAATTTGGGTGTATCACCTGAACATTTGATTTTGACAGATTAGGGTATTTGGCAAAATAACACAGAAACTAAAATAAGATCGTATGTTTTGGAAAATGGTTGGAAGCAACATAACAAGTAGGTGGGTAGGATATATATCTATATATATATATAGATATATATCCTATAGAGAGGACATAGTGGAAGTGGGTGACTACATAGCATGCGTCATGGAGAACAATATTTACTGGGCTATACGTGCAAAAACCCTGGTATGGTCCTTTAACAACATTAAAACTACAATTATAACTTAAGCCAAATTTTGCAGTGACATCACAAATGTCACACACACCAGCTTTCCTCCTTGCTGAAGAAAGACAGAATTAGTTAAGACACATCAAATCAGAGATGTTGGCAGGCACCCATCTTTGCCATTCAGGTAATGGATCACTTCTGAGTCAGCATACTGCCTCAGCGGAACCCTTAAACGTAAGGACAACAAACAAACATGCCATAACTGTTTCTTTTGTGGCAGCATCACATTGCTATTGACAATGGAGATAGGGAGTGACCTGATATTGTGCCAAATATTGTTTTTTCCTTTGTTGTCAGCAGAATTTGTGTTATTTCATTTTCAATAGCATGCATCTGGACTATAAATCATTCTTGATTTGCACTCTGAACAGCAAGCAAGAGACATAACTGCACTTATTGATTATAAATTCCATTAAGCCAACAGAGAGATTTCCACATACATATTCTTAACATTACAGGTAGGACACTGACTCAGAAAAGGCAGGAAAAAAACATTGGCAGACATTTTTTTTTCTTTCACCATCAAGCAAAACAAAGGTCATACAGACAAATTTGGAGGACCCTTGCCCCATTTTGATTAAATGTAAAGACATGGGGAGGAAAAAGTGCATCCAAATTAATATGATTTCGCTCAATCACAGCACAGATGAGAAGCAGCAAATGACACCACACTAAGACCCCCCTCAGCCTCGGAGAGAGATGGCCAGCATGGCAAGCAGAACCCCAGAGAAAACACCACACGTTACCTCTTCTGCGGCCATAGCTCCGGGCTGCTTGTCAGCACAACGGGGGAAGGAGAGAGACACAAAAAGAAACAGGGTTGGGAAGGGATAAGGATAGGAAAGAGATACACAGACATGGGTTTTGTGGAAATAAACCAAACCAGGAACATCTCTAAGGCGACAGTGAAACCACAGATGACCACACCTAAGCTTTGGCAATGGGAGGAGGCTGCTTATTACAGCCTGGCATCGACCCACAGTAAACCTGCTGCACCTGCCCTGGCAACACACGCATGCAGATGCTGCAAAAGGTTGGAAGGGAGGCTTTCCAACCTTTTGCTTTGGTTCAGCCATAGAAATGGCTGAAATATTGAGAGTCGCAAAATCCACTGCCCATAAACAGAGGCTGTAATCTCAGTTTAATGAACCTGCAATGGCTTGTGTTTGTGCTAATCTTCTGTGAATATTCACAAATGAGGCCATAAAGCAGAATGCACACAGGGCTGAAGGAGAGCTGGTTAGTCATTATCATGGTCTTGGTGAAATATTAAGAGTTGCTCTGAGTGTTAGGTATGGCAGGCCAGGTGTGAGTGGAAACTTCCCACAGGATAAGGGGAGAGGGTATGGAGGTGGCTGGCAGCCTCAGAGCTCTGCAAAGGGAGGATAACAGGGGGAGGAGAGCAGGCTATGTGGCAGGGCTGAATGAGTCTCAATCTACAGCAGGGTGAAGGTACAACAGCACTTACATCTAATCAGCTGGTCACATGTCACAAGCCTCAAAATAATCTAAGTTTTGCGTCGTTAATGCACACTTTACTGCACTGGTCATACAGAATGTATAAAATAACATATAGCATATAATACAGGTGCTGTTTTGTACAAAAAAGCCCCCCATCACATGTTATTTCAGGTTTTTATGTTTGCCAAATCTTCTGAATTTTCCTATAAAAGCTCAATCTAACTGTTGCTGTCTAAAATGCAAACCACAGAAGAGGCAAAATGTGACCTGAACATTGGCACAATTCCAACACCAGGAGGGGTTTCACAGAACTAAACAGATCCTCTTGCTCCTCTCTTCAGTCACAAAGCAGAGTCCTTGCCTTCAAAAACCAATACAGGCCTTTGAAATTGTGAGAGTCTCATTGTGTGGCTCGCCCCTCTGGCTTCTCCTGGGGAAGATTATTGTCTCTGAGCCTCTTCCCTCTTGCAATGTTTTCATTAAAAAGATCTGGCTCTCCAATCCAAACCTGGACAGGCTGTTTTTCTTCAGCTCTGCCCTCTCACCGTCTAGCCTCGGCACAGACAAAGCCACCTAGCAACCAGGGCAAAATGGAGGAGTGCAGTGTTGGGAAACTGTCAAATGTCTCAACGGGAGAGAATACGACCCAGGAGGGAGAGAAGGGAAAATGTGGTTTCTAGGAGAGAAAATCTTTGAAAGGAAAGTGGGTGATTCCTCTGGGTATGATGAGATTGTGTCTGCTCGTCTCAAGTTCAAAGTCTTGTTTCTGCAAAGTGGAGGCCTCAGACACTTCTAAGAGGCTGTCAAATGAATAACAACACCAGTAAATCTAGACTGTAGACCTACAGTTGCTGGCTTCCACCTTCCCCCCCTCCTTTTTTAACTTCAAGTGCTACACCATTCAGAGAAAGTAAAGTCCTCACAGGTTCTCCCAGCATGAAGCCTCAAAGCTAAGTGGGACGAAATGAAGGAGAAGCACTGAGTAAAGCACTTTCAAGTTGAAACCAAAGCTCTCCTGTCTATGCACATCACAAGTAGAGAGAGTGAGCATTCTGACAGACTGGGCAGATCTGTGCTTGCCTGAGTATAATCCCATGACACAACAGTTTAACATCAACTGAGACAAGTTCTCCAAGGAAATGCATGATGAAAAAAAAAACAACATGGAGAAAGAGGACCACAGATTGTTGTCACAGTAAAAAAAAAAAAAGCAGTTTCTAGAAACAGACCTCTATATAAAATAGAGGCAAAGTCAAAAATATTACACCCAAACAATAACAGCTACAAAGTTAAAAGAGTTTCAGGTCTCGTCTTGATGCACAGACCGTGAAAACTCTGTGACACCCATTCAGCAAACAGTCCGGCTTGTCTCCTGTGACTGTTTATCATTTGCTGGCTGGTGGGACACAGAGGGGAATCTAGTCTTACAAGTTGGGGTATTTTTAGAAATGCTATTCACAGGTCAACTGTGCTTCCCTGTGCTAAGAGGTCTGTCCTAGGATTATGGTGTCAGAGACCGCTTGGCAGAGAATCCAAGGCTTTGCAAAGGGTAGGCAGGTGTGTGCCCAGTTTATGGCAGGGACCCCTGTGGTTCATGTTTGTGTACAGGGCATATGCGTTTCATGAGAACACACTACAAGATACTTCCCATTCTTGACCTTTCAAGGACAGAGGACAAATAGCTATAGTAATAACACTTTGTACTGTAGTACAACACAATTCTGATTAATTCTCATAAAATCATGGGTACTACAATGAAATGTGACTTACTGTTCAACGGCATTATGTGTTCTGCTCCAGGATGATGAAAGTTGAGGCCCATACGTCCTGTAAAAACAACAAGAAAAGATTTACAAAAGAGGGAAAACATGGAGATGACTGATAAAAACCAGCCTGCTGACAGACAATCAATTTACTGTTCTATTCTACCATAGGCAATGGAAAAATGCCAGCCATGACGGAATGCTTAACATAAAATGAATGAACAGCAAATTCACCCTATGTGTTACAATGGAAAAAAAAAAAAAAAAAAAAACAGCCACAGAAAACAGATCTGAAAATTGAGGTGAAAACACACATTCCTTTGTTGTCACATATCTCATATGCACACACACACGCACACACACACACAAACAATAACAGCTACAATGCAAGGAATTCAACAGACTGTGCATTCTGCTATGGTGACAGTGAGTCCACATTACAAAGGCTGGTATGTCAGTGCTTTCTTGTGTACAGGGGTGGCGTGGGGAGTCACTTCCTGGTACTCCCATCCCCGTCATCCTACCCATACAGCCAACGAGAAGAAAAACAGAGTGAAGCTGAGGCAGAAATAGCCTACCTGGCCATCTCACTGTCAACATCATTTACAGTGGCAGCCACAAGGGCACACCCTTTATCCCTAACCACTTAAAATTAGGGCCCTCTACAAAAATACACCTACATCAGCTTTTTACCCAACACACAGCAAGGAAGCAGCCTACCTTGAGTCATTTGAAGAAGCTTAAGCAACATTTTCACAGGGATATATTTCCACATCTACAGCCCAATAGCCATTTGGCAACTAATCTTCGGATTTCACCAAGCATAGCCTTTGTGAGCCAGCTTCACAAAGGTTAGGAGCACTACTGCAATGACATTTTGTTTTACTGCAACCGTAGGCATCCCCTTTTATATAAAACAAGGACTTTGACAGGCAGAAGCACTGCGTGTTGCACGGTGCTTTAGTGCAAACAAGGTGATATGTCAAAAGGTTTCAAAATTCAGCTCCAGAAGACAGATAGTGGGACAGAGAGTGGGCCTCTTCCTGGCTAGCCAACAAGTTGAACTAGCAGTTAGAACTGGTTTCAAATCAGAGAGGCAGTTGGGGATGGGGGAAGGGGGACGCCACCCTACAGCTCAACAGATGTGGATTTACACACTCATTTCAGTCAGTCATAATCCAGGCAACAGTACAGCTCAGGGGCAAATGGAGTGCAACAAGCCCATACATATACAAACATAAACACATTTGTATGAACATGTGGACGTGTGACATATGTGTGGCTTTGTAATCCAGCGTCACATTCTCCACAGCATCATACTCCAGCCAATTATCATGAGGAAATAAGTTGGGAAAGAATAAACACCCACACCCACACCCACACCCACACCCACACCCACACCCACACCCACACACACACACACACACACATACACACACACAGTCACATCCTGAGGGTCTTTCAACTCTTCAGAATGTTTTCTAATCATTCACTGTTTAATTCATCTCAAAATTTGTTAACTTTCAGTTTGGGCCAGGCTTAGGCCTAAATGAATCAGCCTCGGTCAGATCCATGCAGAACTTTCAGCAAAAACGGTGCATTTTTGCTGAAAGCTGCAGGTTGGAGTGCCTATCTTTCAGCTGTCTGCACTCCAGATGGCATCGCTAGTCATCTGCTTCGTTTGTGAGGTGAACTTGGGCCACTGAAAAATATGATTCCTGATATTTAATTTTTTTTTTTTAAGAATGGACATTTAAATATTTGTTCAAAGCACCTACAAATATTAAAAGCTGCTAAAATAGTGTTCATGTCTGCCCTTTGCGACAAATCATGTGTATTGATAAATGTGTGGGTGGTCTACTTGTATGTCTAGTCTGAATGATAGGGTTCAAGCTCAAATATCAGCAAGCATATGACCTGTCCTTGAGTAAGAACTCCTACCAGCTCCAGGGGTGCTGCTGCTCTGTAGCAGGCCCCTGCCCTTTGACCTTGTAGCAGGGTATCTTGTCGAGCAAAAAAAAGGAAAGGGATCAATAAAGTATTAAAACAACATGCAATAGCTGGCATGCTACTGAATGGATTCCCTTATAAGAGGGCAAAAGCCACAACAAACACTGGTGTCTGCTTGCCTTTCCATAAATTAGTCATTTTGGGTGACAGAAGGGGACAGTTGCCTTCCTGAAACCTTAAAATAGCTCTGGGCATGTGCCATCTGCTTCCCACAGGGGTTGAGTGGCAGGGCTTGAGGGGCCCTGTGGTGCTACTGCTGCCGCTGCTGTTCTGGTGACATTTCCTCACCAAGAGCCTGGGCTATTCTCAACCTCCTCATGATTACTAGGCAGCAATTTGGCCCCTTGGGAGACACACCATCCGCTTCCTTGGGCATGAAGCCAACAGCACCTCCCCTTCATGTGCCTGACTATCTGCAGACTGGACAGTGACCTCGTAGTGACCGCATTGGTGGAAATAAGATAAAGAGTAAGGGCTGGATTATGTGGACACAGGCAGTGGCCTTAAATTTGGGGTCCGGTGACCCTAATAATTTGCTCCAAAGCTCTCAGTAAGGAGCATGAAGCCTCAGACAAGTTTTAAATAAAGCAGTCACACTGAAGGGACAGCAAACAGGTAACAGCAACATTAGCAGAATTACTTACAGTAATAATGTAACGTTTGTCTTCTATCAATATCTGTCATCAATTAAGGAATCACAACAACACAGTTACAGTTGTTTGTCATGGACAGAAATATAAATTATAGGACAACAGGCTGGTCTAATAAGATTATTAGACCAGAGATTCCACATAAATGTCTTATGGAGATGGAGCCTTATTTGTCACTGTTTGACTGGTAAGATATTGTTGAATGGGCAGCAGAAATATCATCAACTGGTTAGGTTTGGCACCTTAAGTCTGCATGGACAACCTTCATTTGGGGCCTACTTTGGGTTACATTAGTGCTTCAGGGTCCTAAGCGGTTAAAGTTTCACTGGTGGATTCCATATGGCTGATCACCACCGACTGTGCTCCACCTGGAGCTCTTCTCTGCTGCCTTGGTCACGTTTGTTCCCTCTGTTCCACACTGCGGCACGTCTTAAAACCTTCAAGAACTGCTGCAGGAAACAGCAGCAGAAGTTATGAGAGGGGAGTGGGTGTGCCAACAGTGAGGTGTGGAAATGTTAGCCCTCCTGACAAAAGTCACCTCAGCAGCAGCATGCCCCAAAGCTGCTCTCTTGTTGGAATCATCAGAAGGGTTAAAAAAAAATTGTAACGTCACAGACATCAACAATACAGAGGGGCAGCTAAGTAGGAGTTTGGGTCGATGGTTCTTTCAGAAAACCTGGTAGGAGAATTTTGTGTGTTCCTGTTTGTTAACATGTCCTACTTCTTTCCCTTCAACATGTAACATGTCCTACTTGTTTCCCTTCAACATGTAACATGTCCTACTTCTTTCCCTTCTTTTGCAATCAAGTCTGAACATGTAAAGCTATATAGAAATCATATATGAAACACAAACGATAAGAGTAAATTTGTAGAAGTATAACCCCAGTGTTGCAAGTTGTCAAATTAGAGAAGTGACAAACCTTTCTTGAAACAAAGTCACTGTCATTTAATATTTCATAAATGTTATAATCTGAAAACAATGACAGTTAATGCCTTTCATATTATTCCAAGGGGTTTCCAGATTCCTGTTAAGCCTGATGTACAACTTGGTTCTAGTTTGTGACTTACAAGATCTGGACAAACCATGATTTTAATAGGCAAAACAAGCCCAGACATGTTTTTGCCTGGCCTGGATTAGCTTAGTCATGCTTGCTGAAATCATGAGTTTTCCACCATAACAAAACTAACAAAAAACAAAAAACATAACATAACACACTGACATTGTAGTTTAGGAAGTAAGGTGTGATTTCACCTTTAACACAGCCAACAAACACATCATCTTATCTATCCCCGGTCATTACCGTTTAAAGTACAGGGTTATCCTGCTGCAGCTGAGGATCATCTCAGGAGTTAACTACAAGTGTTGAAAAGTTAAAGGGTCAAGTACAGCTTGTCAAAAGTTTCAGACTGACCTTTCACCTCAGGATAAGCTAATGTGACCCCTTTCTGAAATTGAACAAAGACAAGAGTCCACCCAGACCTCTACCATCCTCTTCCAAACAAATATGCTCTTTGAGGACCAAGTTATAACATTTATTAATTATCTTAACCTTGACTTTATAAACCTCCATGGGGACCTTTATGTCGAAACATTACATGATGTAGAGATGGAAAGTGTAATTTTGTGACCTATCTCTGCAAGGGTTTCAAATAAATTTAGAGCTAATCTATCACTGAAGCACCCTGCCTAATCAGACTGTAACTCATCTGACCTGACCTATGTTTGCAATTCTTGTTTTCCTCCCATGTGTCAGGCCTTATCCATTGACCAGTGTTCTTGTCAACACAACAAAGGCAAATAGCAGAAGTATTTGCTCTCTCCAGCTACTGACTGAAATAACGGCTGGCACATAAGATCTTGTGCAGCAACATTGAAATCTGTGAACACCCAGAGACTGAAAATTAGATGAAAACTGTTGGACAAGTTAAGATTGGTGGTATTTTTACTTTTCAGAACAGATGCCAGTTGGTGTAGTTCACAGCTTTCTTATATGTTGGCTTAAAGGACTACACTGGTGCTTTTGCATGTTTAAGCCCAATAAATACTACCCGCATACATGATACGTTATGTCCAAATGTAGAAGGATCGTTTTTAATTTCTCTGTAAAAGCCATCATCTCTTGAGACTACATTCCCTGGCATAGACATACAGTTTCTTCCATGCAGGTCTGCGTTTGAACGGTTAAATAAAGTTATTTTGACTTACTTATCTCAAGCATGTTTCAGGTCTCTACAAGTTGATTTTTATATCATACTGGAATGAACTGAAACCTATGCCAGCCTGGAAGGTAGGGAAAAACAATTCTGTTCCAGTCGTATGTGCATGTAGGTTGTACGTATCGGGCTCAAACATACAAAATCACCGGTGTGGGCCTTTAAATGTGGACTTCAACCCTGCAAAAGCTGCAGTCTCATGTGCAAAGAGACAACACTATCTATAGTTGACACGAGTAAGATCATGTGAGCTCGACCAGCTGAGAGAATGTGTGTGCTTGTTCATATGAGAGAGAGAGAGAGAGAGAGAGAGAGAGAGAGGTAGGGGGTGGGTATCATGTCTGTTGAGTTGTCAATGCCAAAGTGAACATTTAGCAAATGATGAGCGACAGTCTGGCAGAGGATGTGAGGTAGATGTGCTTTGCATGCAATGTCACAAATACAGTAAGTTACTGTACAATTTGAACAATTTGGATGTGTGTAAAATGTGTGTGTCTGTGATGTTTCACACCATTGCTAGCAGCAGTGGTGGTGGATGTCGTCAAGCTTATGGTGTTTTTCAAGGCTTTCAAGGTTTTTCAAGGGGAGAATCTCATGTGGTGTGGGGGGTGCTTGGCTCTCTACACGCGAGCTCAGCTGACCCACTTCCAAACTACACACAGACCAGTGTGTATGGCCCTGCAGAAAGGGCCCATTTGTTCAGGACATCCCCAAAGCCCTGTTCCTCTCACCCCATCTGCATGTTGCACTCCCAGAGGAGAATTGAGCTTGAGCTTTTAGTAAGTCTGAGAAGACACACACACACACACACACACACACACACACACACACACACACACACACACAC
>VXCM01007131.1:18825-41857 GCA_014773175.1 Lucifuga dentata
GGGGGGGGGGGTTCACCACACATACTTTTTCCACACATACTCTTTAGAAGAACCACCAATTTCATCTGCATCACAGTTCTCACAGAACTGAAAAACACACATACACGGACTCATAAAACATCTAACGAGAAACAACTATTCCAGTTACAACTGAAAGTATGCAAGATATGTCTGTTATAAGAAGCTGGTGTATGGGCCTATTCGGTTGGGAATGCACAAACTGGGCCTCCTGGGTTAATTAGATTTGACTTCTTAGCTGGTGGGTGAATCATCCTCAAAATGGGACGCTAGACTAAGAATGATGTTTGTAGATCATAGATAAAGAAATGTGTCATCTTATCTAGTTTATGAAGGTATCTATGTGAAATTGGGCTCCTGACTAAATTCAGCAGATATTTCTGCACCTAGAGTTAGTAAGAACAAAAAGAATAACTATATCCATGTAATTATTATATCCATTAGCAGGGCTGATCCTGGTAAAACACACAAAAGAGGGCATATTTTCGATGTCTGTAGATGACTATTAGTCAGCATACTATTTGATCAGGTTCATCGGGTCACACCTGTCTGGTTGACAATGGCAACGTCACCTCTCAACACCTCACTAAATAATAGGCTATTTAACATGCTACCAAATCAGTCGATGACATTTTACTGAATACCAACAACAACTTTACAAATGTATCATTAAAAACAGTGTTTTCTTTGCTGCAGTTTCAAGATGTGGAAAGTTGCTAGTTGTACCCTTTAGGTTTACAGTTACTGAATTCAATGAAAATGATCTCAGATAGAGAAATGTGTAAGAATGACTTCTGAGGTGAGCCTTCGCTGAAGTTCAAAGCCTTTCCATGTGGAGATCGCTGGGATAAAATCTTCCCACAAACTGGCTTTGCCCTAATGTATGAATACTCATAGGATTTCATAAAAAGATGTCCTGTAGTTTACACAGAAGATGAAGGACAGGGCCGAGGTGTGTTGTTCTTTGCAGCAGGTGATGACGTAACGTAAACAAGGAAAGATAGAGGCAGGAATGTACACTTGTGGTCATGAATTGCCCTCCCTGCCTTTCCCTTGTTTCTCTTCTGTCTCTGCCTTGCATTGATAAACAATCACAAAAGACGGCTTGCGGGAGATTCCGGCACCTCTTAGTGAAGTCAGGCCACACCAGGATGACCATTTTGTTGAAACAATGCTCTCTCAGCACAAGATTGGGAAAACAGACTCTACGCATGAGAGAGCAACAGGCCCTGTTCATTACACACCCCTCCCACCAATCTTTCCATTGTTAAGGTGGGAGGATGGGGGGGGAGGGAGTGTAAAACCCCAGCATCCAACCTGACAGGGCCCCATCTGGGTGACTGGATCCAAAGTTTTTATAATAGACACGTGATCTTCTACACTAGAAAAATATTGACTTTGGAAACCTGACATACACTAGATGGCCTTAAAAGGGTGTGAAGAAAGAAAGATTCCATAACACTATTATGACATTGTTTTTGAATTATGAAGTCATAATCTTACATATCCTGGTTTGTGATGATCTGGACCTGCATCACAAATCATGTCCACTAAGGAAAATAATAGCATCTCGTCACTAACCAAATGCTGGAATTGTGAACCACAAATGTAATCCATCACTTAATATTTACACTCGCAACATTTATAGGTCATGTGACAATAACACATCAGAGATTTCAGCCAGGATAATGAGCAAATGCAGTTTGCAAGTCAGGCCACATCAGTGCACACTGTTGCACATGGTCACGCACAAACATGAACACAAACTAAAATTATGTAAGATTTTGCAGGTAAGATTAATTATTAATCATTATGTTCAATTTAAAACAGAACACGATGATCCATACTAGATTGATACAAAAGGAAAAAAGAGCAAATGAAAAAAAAAAAAAAAAAAANAAAAAAAAAAAAAAAAAATACCAAGAGATGATATGCCCCTGAAGCCAAAACAACCCAAATAAGCATGGACGTATGAATATTCCTAACCTGCAAAATGATTCCTCCATATAATATCAGCGATAGTCATTGGTGGGCCACCGGCAGGGTGTGGTTTACCTTTGTCATGGTCAGTCCTTATCATATCCATTAAGGAATTCTCCAAAGAGTGCAAGCTAAATGCATCAAAGGGCCGATTCCGGTCCTGCAAACACAGCAAAACAGAAAGGGTTTACAGGTTAGAATCATCATAAGCAAAAGATAGACTTTTCTGTCATTATTATAGGTCAAATAGGTCAAATATAAGAACCATCAGCAGTACCAACATATCCATAACTACACAAAATAAGACAGTGATTACAAATACTTTTGTGTCTGAACATTTCTCTTCATTCTGGTGCAGTTACTGTACCCAAAAAATAGTAAGATAAATAGAAATTTTGTTCCTTAAGAAAGCTATGCAATAAACTCAGAGAGGAAGAAGAGCATCATCTCATATTTGAGCAGCATACACACATATGGGCCACACATGGACACATACAAAACACACACACACTCTCTTAAGAGGCTAGGAATTCCGCAATGACATGTAAATTTGCTGAGTCGTTGAAAGAGTCAGGACCAGTTTGGGAAAAACCACATATACTTGGTTTTGCACATTTAGCCTTGCCGTTGAAACTAGTTGGTTACCTTGCCCAGGGGCAGTTCATTGCAACCATGTACTGTACATGCACCAATAGCTTCCAGGTTTTCTTAAAACAGTAGAACAGGCTAGAACACATTTTAGAAAGTGGAAATACACAAATTACAGATATGGATATTAAAAAGTAGATACACATATTGGTTAGAGGGTTCTAAGTCTTTTCATATCAAACAGACATGCTGAAACCTCAGGCAAATTTCGGTCCCATCTGTCAAAGATTTATATTTTTACAATTAGGACAGATTTACATAATTGTCAAGCAAATCAAATCTGTGATTCTTAGATATTCACTCATTGTAAACTTGCAGTCATTGAGGTTTCTGTTGGCGACAAGCAATCTTGGATATCATTCAATTTGACAAATGTCTGTCAGATATCTTAGTTACATTGAATTTCATTAAAAATGTGTTATAAAAGCTGTTTCCTGATGCTTAGGAGCCCTCTATGTCTGGGTTGCTAACTCACAGCTGGGTGGAACAGCTGGGTACTACGGCTGTGATGGAGCAATAAATGATTCAGCATTTGGCTGCTGTAGTAACTATAAGTGTCATTTAGTACATTTTTTCTGGCTGGGTGATCTACAGGACCTCTCCAAAGCAATTTCCTGATCCTGTTAGGCAGTCTGGTCCTTTTGATTCCAGGACTGTATAGCCAATAGTACATCAAAGCCTTCAGGGTAAAACTGGTCACTGCTGATAAAATACTTAGAACCCCCTGTGGGTGAATGAATTCATGAGGATGACATGTGTGCCAAAGGTAAAACCTGAAAGCGAGTCGACCCAGAGCTGGAGGCCATTGCCTTGGCAGCCGTGTAGTTTGGCCGTTTTGCCCAATCCATGGCCACATTGTTTGCACACCAAAGCTATTGTTGCTCATTCGACTGAGCATTCAAAAGAGTTATTTTCCTCCACTCTGGACCCGACAGCGCCACACAGATAAAAATCTGCCCACTTGGTACAAAAGGTAAACACTTAAAATGCTGAGCTTTTCGTTTCCTTCCCTCCCCTCTGACACATGTGGATGAACACATTGAAGGGTGGGGGCGGGGAACGGAAAGCTCAATCTAGTCAAATAACCAGAGGAGATAGTGTAGGCTGGTCATCAAATGCAAAATCCCTCAACCCATAGCAGACTTTATTCTTGCTCTAATGCATCACATATGTAAGAGGGTGGAATGCATGCTGACATTGGCCAGTCTCTCGCTACAACTCATCTCTCCTCATGAACTATAAACACGATGTATGAGAAAGCATCTATGTTGGAGCTCATGATTGGAAACAGACACATACTTAGAGTAAGATGTGGCTGAGTACCTGGTTTTAATTGAATATACACGGTGACCACGTCTGCTAAATAGAGTTACAGTATGTGTTAACAGCTTGAGGAAGACATTGAGTTTAGTGTCTAAATAACATATTGGAAATTTATGTAGTGATGAAATTGTTTTCTTACAGTTTATCTTACTGTTTCATTTTATTTCCTTTTTCCTTTAAAGCAAAAAAGTAACATCAGGAGCCACACAAAAACACATACATAATATCAAATAGTTTAAAAAACCATTTCAGATATAATTCATTATAGACATAATAAATCATAATGATAGTCCTCCTATTAGCCCTTAGCAATATAGAGCTTTATTTTGCACATTTCCCAAATTATTTTGTTATAAAAGGAAACAATTCATAGGAGGCAACGTTTCATAAAGATATGAAATGCTACCAGGATCTTACGCTGCTCCACTATCTCCCCCATATGTCCTCAAGTTATCCTCCACCATCTAACCCTGAAATATTCCAAGCTGCCTCCACTAATCTCCTCATGTGAAGAGAATTCCACACTCACTGACAGTTTTTCCTTGGGATTCGATTCCTTCCATAGACTGTCACGGCTCTCTCTTCACACAATCGTCTCACTGACTTTTAGGATCTTGGATTTACTACATCATCTTGTTGCATCATGGCTAAATTATTTTGTATGTATCTTCTTGTTACTTTGTTATAGGAGTAAGTTACTTTGTTTTCTTTCTTTGCAATTTCCCTTCTTCCTCATATATACGGCTCCTGCTGCACACCTGGCCATGTGGTAGGAGGGGATCTCTCTTTGAATTGTCTCTCCCAAGGTGTTTCCCTTACATGCTAGGGCTTTAGGGAGCTTTTCCTTGTCTTCTTCGTGCTTGGGCTGGGTCAGGTTACCATGTGGGCCTGTAAAGCCCAGTTGATTTCACTAAATGAAATTAATAAATTCCAAAGTTTATCACTGCTTCATTAAAAGTTGTCTTACCACCATGATGCCTGTCTTAATCCATGATGGGTCACGCCAGATACACAGCAATGAGGAAAAATGTTAATCGCCATTACTTTTGCACTTGATAAATTCAGAAACTTGCTTCCGTAACTTTTAACCCTGTAAATATTGCCAGTTGGCATAAAATAGTATGTCTTCTGGTTCCTGGCACCTTTAGCAGTTGGCTATATCTTTCAGTCCTTACCAACTTACATTTATACTGTAGCCTGGAAGGGGAGTCCAGCATTTAATATTAAATGGTCAGATTTTAAATATCTACTTATTTCCCAACAGCACTAAATTCTGCTATTCTGCTATGAAGAGCCACTTGGAGTAAAATAGAAAGCTAAAATGATATAGGAAACAAGCTAAGCCACATACTATAGGTTTCCTAACACAGGAAAGGCTGCAAATTGCAGTGGTTACACCCTCAACTTGATGAAACTCTTGCCGTTTTGCATGGTCATCAGACAACATTTGACTGTGGGACTTGCTTGTCTGACTTCTACCTAACCCCTAACACCCTTATCTGATCTGAAGGGATAAGGAGTGCACAATAATCATTCCTACCGTCACGTCAAATTAGGGTGTCTCCTCATGTAACTTTGGTTCTTAAGCCTCACACTGACGTGTTGAGTTGAATTCCAAACATTCCTCAGCCCTTTAAGCAGCAGCCAACAACGGTGAGTATGAGCACATCAGAGCACGTGGGGCTCGATACTATCTTCATTTGGCATGAAAAGTTTAAAGAGTCAGATCTAGAGAATGACAAGAGGAACACCTGTCACAAGCTGCTCACATGACATAGACGCTGTTATCCACGTGGCCTTCAGCTCAGTGAGTCGCCTGAGTTTCACTTCAGTAAATAGGTCACTTGACATGTGGCACCCTGACCTTGCGTCCTGGTGATAACTCTTCTCCAATTATGGGTGTGACTGTAAGGCAGTTAGGTGTGAACTACAGCTGGGAACCAATCACATCACCGAGGTACCCATGAACCCTTTGCAAAATGTCCTGTCTGTGAACTAGATAATTATTCAGTGACTGAAAAGGTTTTCAGGGTTACAGAATGCTTTATCTAAAATATCAGCATTTTTACAAGCTGTAGTTACCTGATCTTTTGCACTGACGCTAAAAAGTTATGAAATGTGAACAAGTCTATGCTCAAAAATACAAGTATTTAGGGTTTCTTTGAGAGTTTTGTTCATGTCAGGATCCAAACATGGGCTAAAAAATTATTTTCAGGACTGATCCACTACAATGATGACATTAATCGGAAAAGCATAGAATATAGCCTATCATCTCTAAAAGAAAAATATATATTATTTAAAAATGTACTAATTAAAGTACAATTAAAATTAACAAAACATAATACATTAAAGGTGCTTTGTGCTCTACTTCAAATATCATGTACATAAGTGCTACAATATGCCAGTAAGATCACCGAATCCATAAACCAAAATATCTAAAATCAGCTAGTTAAATCTAGCTGGGAAACTGAGCACTTTGCAACAGGAAAACATGATGCCTCAGACACTTTGGGATTGCAGTACTTAAATATCTATGCAGACAGGGGAACACTGACTATATACTCCTAAAATTTAACCAATATGATTTTCACTACAGGGGTGTAAGATGGCGATTCTGCCTGAAACATCACTGATGCAATAAAAATCATTCAAGGGTTATTTGATGTGCAGTTTTTCTGTTCTACCTCTACCATAACTGTGTTGGCTGGCATGATTGGCTGCTATTTAAGGAAAGCTTAGTTTTGGTAGATATCAGTAAACCATAATGTCAATTTAACCTATATAGTTTCATCTCAAGCAGTTGTTCATATGACAGCAGATGACTGCTGTACGTCATCTCTGCTGTTTTCCTGAGTTTCACTTCAGTAAACAGACGACTCTATACAGCCAGACATGTGGCCCCCTGACCTTGTCTCCTGGTGATAACTAGAGCTGTAAGGGGGCCAAGTCACGAAAAAAGAGATAGAGACTTAGGAGAGGAAACTGAGTAGTGAGGCAAGGAAGGACAGAGTGACACACACACAATCATTATCTACGCAAAAGGCTATACGTTTCAAGCTGGTTGGAATTTCACCCTGCACTGAGCTGTGTTGGCCGGCAAATGTCGTCTTCTCTGCAGTAATAGGTTAACATTCTGGCACATGTTCTGTTCTCCTGGGTGCTTCCTTTAAATGGGTGAACAAGCACTCCTTTTTTAAAGTAAGCCAGTGACTTAAGAGGCAGTATTCAGCTGGCTTATTTTTGATGTTGGCTTGTTTTTCAGGCACCGTGACTAAACATAGGGAAAACACATGACTGGCCATGTGAAACAGCCGTACAGCATTGGGACTGTTCTTGTCAGCCAACTCTGTACTCAGACATGTTAAATATGGCAAGATGGCCCATTAACAAACCAGTATGAAACAATCTATGTCCTATAGTGATGGTGGACCCCTTAATGATGTTGTAAAGCTGTTGTAAAGGCAATATAATTATAGAAAACAAAACAGAGAAGCAGGTCAGGATTAGATGGAACCCCATCCCTGTCTGTACACTCCATAACTCATTCTGAATCCCAACAATAAACAGGACCTTCTTGCTTTATATAGTAATTGTAACTTATAGCTCACAAAAGCAAGTCAAATAGATTTGTTTTTTCTGAAGTTTTGTGTGTGTGTGTGTGTGTGTGTGTGGNTGCATTTGTACTGCAGAAATGTGCACTATACTATTTTAAGTTTTTGAATCTAAAATTAATCTAACATTAACTTTGTATGTCAAATGCATAAAAAATGTTAAATAATTATATTTATTATTTAGAAATCTATAATCTATATAATCTCAAACAAAGGTCGACAAATGCCCACTATATCACTTTTAAGGACATTATTGGCTGATATTTTAAAGCTTACATAAGTTTAACATTTATAAACATGCAGCTTGCTCACCACAGTAACAAGCATATGTTAATATCGATATTTATGAAGTGTTAAGTATTTTACTGAAACACTTAAATATGATCTCTGAGTTGGATATTGAGCTTCCTTGTAAATTAGAAGCCCCTCCTGTCGCTTCCGGGTTGTACCTCTGCTCCGTTTCCATCTGTGTAGGAAAATCAGATTTAGACCCCGCCCACCAACCACCACAAGCCAATCAACTGCAAGTACTGGTGTTGCCTTCATAACCCATCGAAATCATTGAAATATCACCACCGAAAGACATCAAACCGGGACAGAGAAAGGAGTTTTTACGAGAACGTCACGGGAGTAAAGGAAGAGAACCTTAAAAACATGTGGTTGGACTGTATTGTCATTATGTGTTGCTGTTTAGCATCATTTGTAAATGACAACATGGTCGTGTGTGTTCATTCCGTTACTTGAATTGTATTCTACATAAACCCAGATAAAATAGTTCAGTTAACAGGTTTATATATATATATTGAAAGAGAGAGAGAGAGAGAGAGAGAGAGAGAGAGAGAGAGAGAGAGAGAGAGAGAGAGCTTATTACATCTGTATCAACCATCTATTTTTTATAACGCATCAAAAGAAAATCTTGTTGATCAATAGGGTGGGTTGATACCTCAACTTTGGCATCTGCGTCGGCTTTCGCATTTAAATGACTGTGAAATGTACATATTTACAACTTGTCACTTAAAATTAGGATCTTACGAAGAGCACCTGAATGCGGCATATGTCCTTTAAACCCCAACGAGAGTGAGCTGGCAACGTGAATAGATTTAACCATTTACTGCAACAAACCGTGCATGATTGTCATTTCCAATGGACTGAATCTGAGTGTGACAGACGCATGGATGACTTGACTATAAATAATTATGTTTTAATAATATGTCTATGATGCATCATCTCATTCGATTTATAACTTTTTTTTTTTTTTTTTTTTTAACCGAACGAATAGCCTATATGTTGACAGCCGGCATAACCTGATTGTCGTTTTATCAATTCATTTCAGATATATAAGTCACTATCGTGGTGCATCATAGTCTTTAGCAAATATTTTTATGTTCGCGAAATTAACAGTTGGAAATACATGGCTCTGGTGGTCGCTTTGTAATAAATGTTTGTAATAAATAATGAAGCTAATATTTAAGATTTCTTGCTACTGTTAATCGAAGGAACATTGTCTCAATTAGGAATGTATCAACTAGTCTTTAGTTTTGTTTTTTTGTTTTTTGTTTTTTTTTTTTAATGTAATCTATAAGCTATTGAGTTCAGGGTTACCTTATCATAGGCTACTCTCATTGTTGATCATTTTTTTCTGGATGATTTCCTGGTGCCTGTAGGATCTGAAATGTCCTCTTGAACGTAATTGATTTTAGAGGTCAACCAGAGTTAAAACGACAATGTACTAAAGTGTTATGGAATGTTTTAACCACAGACTACAGCAATACAGGTGTAGGCCTGGGCCTGCTTTTACTAGGAATGTATTCATGTTTACCTGGAAAGGCAGTATGTTGTTGCTGTTGTCCGTCCTGAAGGCGCTGTCCTCCATCCAGGGTTTTGGGGTGAGCGGACCAGCCCTTGGGAATTTCGGAGGTGCTATAACATTGCCGGTATAGGGCTTTTTCATGGGGGAGATGGGGTTCAAGGGTGACGGTACCCCTACGCCGACGCCGACCCCGACCCCAACCCCGACTCCCACAGCTCTGCGCGGGTCTCTGCCTGCCTGCAGTCCGCTCCAGGGGTTGGAGGCTGTGCTCCATGCAGCGTTTTGATGATTATTCCAAGCGGACGACGAGGCAGCAGAAGATGACGAAGACCCCTTGGTAGTATTCATAATGGTCTGATAAGCGTTTCTCTGGGAGAATGGGCCTTGGCTGGGGCTGACAGGAGATCTCCTCTGTTGGGGTTGCTGCTGCTGCTGCTGCGGTTGCTGTTGATGCTGTTGGGACTGAGGAGCCAGACCGATCTGCGGGGAGAAATTACCACCGAAGACCGGGTTGACGTGGTGGGGGAAATTCTGGAAAAGCATCGTCCCGTTCACCGAGGATATTCCCTGGAAAAAGCTGTCGTCCACGGCGTTTGTGGTTCCCGTGGACCAAGTGCTTCCAAACGAGGAGGAAGGAGAGGAAAGGGGGCCGCCGGTCTCCTGCGGCTGGTGGTGGAAGCTCAACCCGGGCAGGATCGGCGACTCCATCGACACTTTGTTCTTGCTGTTGCTGTTCAGGACTGAAGCCGCTTGGTTGCTCCCGGTCAACGGACTCTCCGACTCCGATGAAGAAGAAGGGGGCTCCGATGACGGGGTCGGGGTGGAGGGAGGAGGGTCTTGCGTCGGATCTTGCTGATGGTGAGGCTGGGCTTTGTTTTTGTCCATCAGTAAATCATCCTGCATGGTTTGCTGAGCTGCAAGGGGGAGAGAAGAGAATATGAGTTATTATTATTATTATTATTATTATTATTATTATGTTACTGAGGATATCATACACCAAGTTCGCTGGGCTGCTTTTATGTACAGGGACAGTTCCGACAATGATATGAGGTTGGATGAACCGGCAATTGCAAAGCGAATGCGTGATAACCCATTAAGCCTAAAATAAGAAGGGAATAACATCACTTCTTAAGACTGCCAAAGTGATTCATAAATCCACCATAAATTAGACACGGAGCATATGCCTGTAAATATTCACCAGATTTCGCCACGTCTCGTTTTTCTTCCACGCAGGAACTCCGGAGCTGCAATGTGAAAGTGATTCTGTGCCTGTTTTTTTGCCAAAGGACCTCCCCTATATTCATTTACATACGTCAGTAAATACAGCTGTCCTTCAACAAGGTTAAAAGACATTTCTACCTTGACCCACGCACCTCGACAGACGCGATCACAGAACAGTTTTAAACAATATGATTCTGAGGTGCATTGCTTGTTTTTACGCAGTAGAATGTGACGCACCTGAAGCGTTTTATTATAGCTCAAAGATCTATTATGAACCGGTTACGTAGCCCCTTATAGAACTGTATATGATCTTAAGACATTTTAGCAGGATATAGCCTATCATGTAAGATGCGTGATGAGATGATAATAAACACCAAAAGAAAAAAAAAAAAAAANAAAAAAAAAAAAAAAAAGAAAATATAAACTAAATATTATCTTACCTAATGAGTACTGCATAGGATATTTAAGATTCAGTAAGAATAATATAGTCTAAGCACTGAATGATTTTCAGCGTATACATTTTATTATGGCGCATTATGGGACAGAAATGCGCACTGACTGCAGCTACGGGTTGAGAGTGATATATAACTCCATAAATTGCATTTTAAAGTAATTAAACTAATACGACACAGGCAACAATATAAGTCATGCAAGATTACATTTTCAGAAACACAACTCTTTGCAAAAGATCAATTAACAGTCAGATTGTACCGACTTGAAAGTCATGCAACCACATTAATAAATTCAACATTAATCAGGACAATCTCAAATTGATCACAATATGCTTAATTAATGCAAAGATACAGTTAGTAGATGAACTTATTCTGTCAACTGGAGTACATGAAAGGCACAACCAAAGGCTATAAAACCACTCAAGGTTAAAAGCATGCGAAATTAAAACCCATAACAACACTGATAATGCGTTTGGCTCTCATGACTGTCAGCCTGTTTCTCTGATCCTGGCTTCCTGAGAGCTAACACGCAAACTTGGCTGAGGCCTTTCAGTATATTGGGTGCAGTAGCCAGTAGACTTTGGAAATAACACTCCTGAAGACATGCCGAATAATATCTGCAGCGTGATGGCAGCGGTACAAGTTAGACTTTCAGAGTAATCGCAATAACCCGCATTGCACACACCCCACCAGTTAATCCGTGTTTTCTCCTCCAAGAGCTGCGCTTCCAAGGTCACCAAAGCAGCATAATCAGCAGCCAGTTGTGGCCACCTCACTGTCCCTTCAGCAAACACACTGCCAAAATCTGACCCTTTAAATGTATGTTTACCGCGCTGATCGAGGCATCCCGATACATTTCTCCAAACTGTCTTGCCTTGAAATCCTCCTTTAATCCATATGTGCCCTGTCCACACTATAAAACAACATGCGCACACACACAACATTGTCGCTTTTCTGTCTAATGTGAAATCTGAATTACCTTTATCGTTCACCTTTTTGGGACCCTGTAAATAAGGCTATTTCTGTTTGCCTCGCCTAGGTTTAGATATGACAAGCGAGCTACCCTTGTGCCGAGATAGTCAGCAGTTGCCTCAACAGCTGATTGACTGCGGCGCGTGGATGATGCCGTGGAGGCTGCAGGGAGTTGTAGTTTCAATATGATTTCTATATTCGATTTTCTTCTTTGACTACGGTGATTAACTATTAGTTTTAAAGTCGGTATATACACTTCAGCTTACAGGACGAGACAACATGTTAACAAATAAAAAAAAAATGTTATCATGAGTGACAATGACTCTCTCTCTCTCTCTCTCTCTCTCTCTCTCTCTCTCTCTCTCACACACACACACGAACGCACATTCACGCGTGCATGAAGTAGGCTAATGCCCACAATAAGCTTATAAATTGTACAGTATGCTTATATGTTTGACTATAATAAATGTATAATTTCAGACTCGAATAAACGACTACATACAAGAATGTGTGGGCCTATGGATTTATCATTAACATAGCGTGATTGATTATTAGTAACATCTTACCGCTGTAAGAAGAGTTCTGTAGCCATATAAGCATCTTCATAATTGTCACCTCCTCAAACAGGCTTCGTCTCCGTAAGGCAGGTCTGTCAGGGAGTAGATACTCTATATCAATTTTATATTTTTGGCCATAAGAGGGAAGGAAACTTATCAAACTACGTTTCCCATGATTCACAGGAAAGATGGCCTTTGCCCCTCAGATGTCGCTGTTGTTTTGATGACGTAATTACGTACAGCCCTGCTTTAACGTTACCTCAGAGACGGCCAGTCAATGGAGTCAAGTGGTCACGCCAATGCGAAGAAATTAATGAGAAACAAAGTCTCAGCTGATATAAACAGGATTTTTACACGAAACAGCGCAGTGGTCGTCGATTAATGCATTTTATTCTACCATGACCGCATGGGAATAGTGGTATAGATGCAAAATATTTAGCTGGGTTGCAGCTGCCTCGCCGTATCAACAACACAAAGGCCTATGTAGGTAGTTAGCCTATCGGCTAGCAACAAATTAGCATACGTGCCATTTTTTTTTACCGTTTTATCTGTAACAAAGTTGCTGTGTTCAGCCAAAAAGACAACGTTCGAGTATTTTTTGCTTCTCCACGATAATGGCGGAAGAGAGTGCAGTGGTAATGCAGCAGAATTTGGACAGGTGAGTTCAAGTTGAAGGCTAATTTGCTAATGATAGCTACGCAGCTTGACTTGAAATCACAACTTTTGACAAAAAAAGTGTGAAATGGGTGTTTGTCAAAAGAAATATTGTCTGAAATACGCAACTCAAATGCAGCTAACTACTAGCTAACATTAGCTAGTATATTACTAATTTGACATTATTGAGAAAGAAGGTCCTGCTTAATTAGTGCCAAAATGCTATTATCACAATCACTGCTACCACTATTCATTTATAATGCATGTAAATAATATAGATCTAATATGTATATATATATATATATATATATATCTCCTGTTGCATGAGATTGCTCAAATGTCTGGCCTATTAGTGTAATTATTCAAACTGTAGTGAAAAGATCATCATGGCTCGACAAAACTGCCAGTTGTTAATATTAGACTACACTGTAAACATAACTTTTGTTACATAAGTTCCTGATCGCCATCTTCACAGCAAGGTTTCTTTCTCTGCCCTGGATATGTACTACTTCATATCAAACTTAATCAGCAGCTGCTGAGCTTGATTAGTATCAATTGGATGGATGAAGAAGTATAGTTTGTTTATATATGTTCACAATGAGGAATACATATACATTTAACAGTGAAGAAACAGGGCAGGCCCATTAACTTAGCTCTACTGGTTGGATGTGAGTATGTCTTCTTGTTTTGGTGCAAGACAGACTTCTACATTGGAATTGTGGTCAGATTTTCCTTAAAGAGTACAGTTAAAGTGACAACATCTTATGTTTTGTGTTTAAGGGCTTGCCATTGTCTTCAAATTGCATACTTTTCATCTCCCCTCGTTTTTTCTGTAGATGGTGTAAAACTTGCTTATGATAACTATACAAGATGCAGTCTCCTTTTTGGACACTTAAACATTTGATCTTAATTTTGTGGAAATTGTAGTCAGTCATCAGCTTACAAGTATTGTTCATAGTCATTTAAAAGTTGAAATGTCTGGATTGCTGGACTGCAGGTTAAGTAATGTAAGGACATATTTAACAGGACAACATAGACTATATGATGTATTCTTAGCTCAGACTTGGCATGTGAATAAGCTTAAGCTATAAACACACCCACTCCCTCCCTGTATACATTTCAGCAGGGATGTGAGGGCACATAGTCAGCAACTCTGCAGGTTCCCTGGAGCAGTTTGAGATCCTGAAACTTGCTCAAAGTGACCTCGCCAGTCTGGTAGGCATGCAAGGCATAAAACCAGCTGCCACATTCTTAATTTTATTCCTGAAAGGCTCATCTTTTTGCTTTTTATGCCACTCAGCAGCTTCCACAGACTAACCTGTCTTGGTGGCAGATTTGCGTTTGGTTTTTGTGTTGGCTGGAAAACAGGTTCTCGCTGTAAACATTTCAACATGTCCAGTATTTGGTTTGTGATGCATTCTCTTGTTTATGTTGAGACTAGTGCCGCCTTTCACAGTGACATATGAAATGTCATTTGAAAATTGAGCCCATCAAAGAGAAAAACTTGAATGAATTCTGTATCAGGCAAACTGAAGGATCCCACTGGTCTGATCAGTTACATTTGTAGGATTGCTGTTGGGCTGCTAGTTATCTGTTCTGCATTGTGCTTGTGGCAGGTTTCTGTCGTGATTCTGCTCGGGTCTACAGAAGTGTGGCAAATTGATCATCTATTTTTAACTTTCTTGGCTTGTGGCTTCATTGAGACACAAATTAAGTGATTGCAGGCAGTCAGAAGGAACAGAAAATTGACATTTTACCTGCCACGCCCAAGCAAAAGAACATCTGTGATAAAAATGGTCTGTTGTGTGTGTTTTATGTTATGTGTCTAAAAGTAACAGTTTTGGTCCAGAATGTAAACAAAAGCACAGCCTAACCACTCAGTTCAGTACATAGGATTGTATCTTTATAACTCCTAAATTGATTATACATGAATGAACCACAGACGACTAAACAGAACTTACTACTACTGATGACGACTAAATGATGCAAGTATTCCTCATTTATTTGGTTAAAAATCCCAGTTGAGCCTTTAACTGATTCAGACTAAATATATGAACTAAATATATTTACATTTACATTTATATATCTATATTTACAGGGAAGTTCAGCCTCCACCCAGCATCCACAGGGTATTTTTTTAAGTCACATCTGCAGTGAGATGTGCTCAAAGGTAACATCTTCTATTCTGCATCTGTAGCATCTGCACCATACATGTGATGTGGATTCCCAAATCCTAAGCAGCAGCCAGTAGATAAGCGGATTCCTATAATTCTACACATTAAAGTTGACTGGAGATAAAGCTCAGGGAAAGTGAAATGTAGTGTTTCCAATAAGCTCATCTTAGTCAGATGAAAAACAAATTGGAATAAGTTGTGTGTAAAATGACGCATAGTAGCAGTTTTGCAGCTTCACTTAGAATTGTTACACTGATTTCATGCGCCTGGTACTATTAAGAAGTGCAATTAAAGTGCATTGATGGATTTTTGCACAGGAGTTGGACACACAAGAATTGTGGACTAAAAACAGATGCGATGAGATGAAAGTGCATTCCACCAAGAGAACAGCGAGTCTCACTTTTAACTCTGATATGGATGATCTCAAACATTTTTTCACGGCTCAGAGGTCTGCCCAGGTTTTCACATTATATAAGCGTGTTCTGTTTTCTTCATCCAAAATGCTTCATGTGATGCCAGAATTGTTTTTTTTTTTGTAGAGTTTTTACTTGTCTTCTTAGAGGTGGGTCATCTCTGGGTTGGGATCTGTGGACCTATAAAGCATTTAAGACATTGTATGTGCTAGTGCAAAGTAAGTAAGTATGTAATGACTTGTTTAACTTATAAAGTGCTATTAAGAAGTCTAACAAAGGCAAGTTGTATCTACACATCCTGTCTCCCCTATAAACAGCTGTTCAGATTGAACCATAGATGGTACGTGATTATTGAAATAAATACTAAAACACATTAGTTTATTAAACTTAGCTTTTGAAGTGGATTTGAAAATTTAAAAAGGGTTGACCTAATGAATGAACAACAGCCTGATGAAAATTAAATGTACTCTATTATAAATGTTTTTCTGCTCAAACTGTGGAGATAAATGTTTTACAAAGTAACTGAATACTTAGTAGTGGGTGATGTGGAAAAAATCAGAATGGCGACAGCATTGTTTCAGCATCTGTGTGTTATGTATTGAAGGTATTAAAGGACTCACAATAAAATAGGTAAATTGACAAACTGTCATTCATTCTACGGGGTCACATTAGTTTTAGTGTTGTCCTGTAATTTTGATCAAATATGTTCAGTATTCAGGTGGATAAAAGTTAGGAAACAGTAGCCCTATGTCTGAATTTTGTCACATTGCATTCATATGGAGAGATGATGAATGATAATGTTGAAAATGTTGAATTATTTCTCATCCGTAGGTATATTATCGTTCACTTCGGGCAACGCTGTGAAGCATCAGCAAGCCATATAAAAGGAAAATGACAGATCTTGTATAATTCAAAAAAGGATTAGACAAGGCCAGTGTGGCTACTTTTCAATGATTATCATGAAACCAGTATTGATAGGAATTTTCCATCTTCTTTTTTTTTTTTTNCTTTTTTTTTTTTTGAGTGATGGAGGACAGATGCACAAACGTTTGGCGTAAGTGCATCTGTGCGCCCTTTCCCTTAAAACAGTGGCTGGTATTTGGTAGCATGTGCAGCGTGTACTGAAAGAGGCCTACTGTAGCTACTCAGCACTTTCTGTCAATATTGAACTTTGGACTTTTGAGAACATTTCCCAAGCAAGGGGTGCGGCGACAGAAAGAGAGGCGGAGTGTGTGAGCTTTGTGAAATGTGCTTTTGCTGTGAGTGTGTGGCAGAGGCAATAACCCCGACGGTGTTTGAGGAGCAGATAGCGGGAAGATGTATGTCATGTCCCCCTGCTTCTAGACGGTCGTGTAACCAGCCTCTATCAGCGACAAACACAAGGCTCTACAGGCTCTTATCGGGGCCTGCNCCCCCACCCCATGCAATGCAGCGTTTCACAAGTAGACGTTGGAGACACATTTCAATCTAGCCTGACCTTTTTATTGGCTCTCGCACAAACCGCTTTGTTTCACTCTCTTCTTGTCTGCCTTTTGTCATCCACATCGCTGACCCTGTCGCTTTCTCCGTGAATGGTTATATAAATATGTGCTGTACATGTGCAAATGCACAAGAGGGGAAAGGGGGAAATGCTCAACAAAAGTCACGGTTGAGCTGCGTAGTCAAGATTTGATTCAGTTTTGGTACATAGACTGGACCTGGTGTCATTGTCTACTATTATGATCAACCCTGAGAAAACAAGTTCATTTTCTGCTTTTATACAAAATTCTATACTATTATCTTGGTATAATAGTAACTATCCAGCTATAATAGCAATGATGTGCACTGTGTTATGAATGATGGAATTGTGGATGCTGTAGAATCAATCTTGACACTTGTATGCTGAATATGAACATAATATAGACGCGAGTCTGTTTCTTCAAAAAGTTCTTCAGACAATTTTTGTACATATTTCTCGTAAATGCAAGATGGTTAATTCTACATTGTCAAAATTATAGTAAGTGATATAAAGAATTATATAATTTACTATAGTTTTATTTTATAATATATTTTATAATTCTCCAGCGATAATTGTCATTTTCACATTGCTTAAGATAAAAAAAAAAAAAACCCAAGAAACAATTATCTACCCCTAGTATGGATTAAAAATAGATTGGGATGAGAGCTTCAATAGTCATACACAAACTATTGTCAAATTATTGACAATGAGATATTATGCTGTAACATCATGTTATCTGTCTGCCAGCGCTGTCACGTCAAATCTGCCACATGAACATACCAGCAACAATCATTTTGTTGCCGGTATGTTCAGCAACAATGTCCTAACATAAAGCGTGAGGAGATTTTCTCAGCAGAAATTGTTGTTGAGTTCCTCTTGACACCAGTAAATGCTGGAATAAAAAAACACAACAAATAGACTTTCATGTCCTCAATGTCCAGTGGTGTGTAGCATTGTGTGGCTAACTTTACTAGCATATGGCATTTAGAAGTTTGTTTTCTGGGACTCTGGGTTATGATACTGTTCACTGGAGAGAACTTCATGGCTTATTAACAGAATCTGACAGGACTAGATTGTGACTGAGAAGCAGACAAACATGGAGAAGATGACCCCCCACCCCCCAGGCCGTAACCTTCCTTTAATATCTATGTGGGCTAGAATCCAGTTCTCCTGTGTGTGTCCTGCCTTTGTGCTGAAGAACCTCCAGTTTTCCCACAGTCACGTGACCGCCGCTGAGTGAAAGGCGGCTTTGTGAAGTGGCTTAGGAGATTCTTAAAGAACTGAAGCCCAACTTGTGAGATGATGAAAAAGTGGCCATGTCACCTTTTCCGCACAGTGTCAATCACGCTGTTGTCCTCTGTTCCATCACATCCCCCCCCCATCAGATCCCACCATCAGATCAGATCCCCTGTTTTGGCATGACTTTATGATGGTCCTCTCCTCTGAGATTGCGGAAATTATTTCCATAACTGAAGCGGAACACCGAGATGCTGGCCAAGTTTGATGCTGGCAGCGCGTGAAGGTTTTTCAGCATTTTTGTCATATAAGTTGATAGTTTCGCAACAGCAGGTAGATTGAAGCTCATTGTGGAGACGGCAAGACATCACTTGAGTTTGCCTGTTGAACATGTAAATAAGCAGTGGAGATGACAGGTCACCTTGCTTCAGTAGCTTTCAGGCAAGCAGCCATCAGATCTCATGTTCTCGAGTTACATTTGGCTGGAAACCTTCCACACTTTATTTAGCCGTAATGAGGAAATGTGGCTGGTTGGTAGTATCATTCTTTATGTGTGTTATGCATGAAGAAAATGGGCTCAGTTTCTTAGATTAGTCCCATCTATACATTGTTGAATCACCAGAAAAACTATTTACTATACCTGATAATACTGTATTATTGAGTGTGTGTCTTTGTTAAGTCAGAGTTGGAATGTCTTCAGATTGGGCTTACAGTATTACTGTCCATTGTTTATAATTCATAATTTTACAAGCCAAGACCAATGTGAAATGGCAGAAGATTTTTATTTATTTTTGTAATGTAGAGCGTAGGCTTATTTGTTTGAGTGTTCTGTTTTACAGAGTGGAGGCAATGGCAAGCTGGAGATTAAGGTTTCGCACAGAGGATAGCATGTCGATGCTGTTGTGTTGGGGTCTGTCGTGCTGCAGGCTGGGTTACAGCAATAGGAGCCGCTGACTGGGTTTTGTTCTGAGCTGCTGCGTTCCTGCACAGACAGCTGTCCATTATTCCAATCAGCATCTCGCCTTCATGTTTTACCCCTTCCTCAATTTCAATCCCAGTGCCAGAGTTTAGCCTGGTTTTTCAGCTAAGCCTACACCATAGTCACCCATAATATCCCGCTTGTTACCATTACCAACAGATAAATTCAGGCCCACAGTGGATATCCAGTCTAGGATGTAAGAATAAACATAGATGATGCATATATTTTTCAGCTCAGAGGCTCCAGATGAAGTATCGCAACTCCCCTGTCCACAGATCAAGCACAGTTTTTGGTAATTGAAGTAGGTTTAAGTGGTGTCAAGCAGCTTTGCGTATCATGCAGGTTCGCATAGTTGACAGAGGCAGGTAGAAACAGGATGAGCTCGGTGAGAGCAGACGGAGGAATATGGGGTTAAAGTTTCCACCAGACTCAGATTCACTACGTGCGCCCGCCCCAGCCCTTCAGCTGGCCGTGTCATCCGAGCGCATCGACCTGAAGGCTCCTCTCCTGCATCGTCATGTTTTATTCAACAACAGGGGAGTATTGGAAAAATCATTCATTGCAGACAGGGCAGCAACCTGAGCGAATAATTCAAGTTGGCTATCCAGACTTTCACAGAGGACCCCCCTCCAACTCCTCCCGCAGCCCCAGTAACAAAACACACCAGGGGCTGGGGACGACGATGATGACAGAAAGCCACAGATTTGACATTCATTATTCAGCAATAAGGCTGAAATATACATGATGTATAACAGATTCACTTTAGCCATATTTGACTCAAGCAAACTGATGAAGGTTGGTGTTGAAATATCTTAAAATGCACCTTCTATAATGGCCACTAGAGGCTGGCTCTACAAACTGTCAAAATTGAAAGAAGTGGAAATAGAAAATAAATAATGTTTATGTCTGTGGGGCAAGTGTAATCACTGAACCATAATTTTGTTTGAAGACTTTGTGGTATTCTTCTGAATGTTTTCACCTTCTAGACATTGATAAGTGGTAATTGCATTTATCCACAAGGACATAGAAAATTAATAATATAAAGATAACCAACTATTTTAAAAATTCTTCCATAGCGAAGGCTCCAAGAGCCTTCGCTATGAGCACATATTTAACAACTGTACATGCAGACCTCTTCCATACTTCATGCAGGGAATCAGTTGAACTATTAGAGCTATTCACACCACAATTGATTATTTCTGTATTTCTGCAAGGCAAAAGCATTTCCTATATCTTGCAGTCTTGCAGAAAGCAAAAACACCGCAGCTCTTTCACTATTCTGAGCATTTCTGTTTTTGTAAAGGGAAAAAAAAAAAAAAAGGCAAATGGAACAGTTAACTGTAGATAAGACTTTTTCAGGTCAACATATTCCCTTTTTAGATCAGAGACCAGCAGCTAAGTTGTATAAACATTACAAGACTTGCTGCTGTAATGATCATGGATTGGAACAGACTAGTGTCTGACCTGAAATGAAATGTGTGTCATTCGTGCTGAACGCTTGATAGAATTAATCTTCCTCTGTGATGTGCATTCATAATGGAAGTGATTTTGCGAATGTTAATCTGCCTGCTCTCCTCGTATTTATTAGAACAAATGTCCTAATGTAAATGATACCCATAATGCATGCAAGCACAGCATGAGAGAGAAACGCAAACATCTCTATTACAGTCTTTAATCATCGAATTTATGCCCGATGTTTATAGGAGGTGTGTAGAATAATTGCTGTTTCATTCGTTGAGTGAAATGTCAACTGTTCAAGGTTCAGCGTAATTATGAAAATGTGAATTTAAATGTCACACACTGATAGCCAGGCTGGAAATGGGTGGAAAGCAGCGGTCCCTCAACCAGCAGATCTCCTAGCAACAGGCCAGTCGCAGGCCTAACTGAATGTGAATGAGGCTTCAAGGAATATCTTGACATTTTAGATTTCGATGGGTTATTTTCCTTCACTAAGCAATTATATTGGTGTAGGAAAGTTTTTCCACCGCTCCCTTAAGATAACCAATAAAAGTCAAGCATTCAGAGTTGTAGTTGGGGAGTTTGGCTTTTGCAGGTGTGACAGTATTGCTGATTAAAAAAAAATAAAAAATAAATTATTTAAGCCTAATCTAAGACTATTTTAATTGGTATGTAGCACCTTTCAATAAGAATGTCACTGTCCAGATTATTGAACCTGAAAGCAGTGAGATGTCACGAGATGCAGAACCTTCCAATCAGTCACATGCTGTCAATTAATTATGAAAAAGCAATATAATGTCATTGTTGGAGATGTACTGTGGTACGGTCGGGGAACTCAGCTATTGGGTTACCTCCCAGAGATGGAGTGGATAAGGGTGGAGCTGCATTGTCCACAACGGGAGCGCAGTTAGTTTGAGGACAGTACAGCAGACAAGACAAGAATGGGGGCGATGGCCCCCATTCTTGTAATCCCTGTTCCTGTCCATCTCCATCTTGTCCATCTGCTTTCACTGCATATCTTTGCTGTTTTCAGTCAGAATGTTGCATTTACAGGCACTGGGATGCCCTGACCAGTTTACTTTGAACAGCAATGTTATTAATTCTATTGTCGGCATAAAGAATGTAGCCACTAAGGTAGTTGTCTTATTCAGTAAACAGCCTAGATAAGAAATGATGAATCCATGTACAAGTTTGGTATAGATTGATCTTGTTATATGTATTGATCAGTGCAAAGTATTTCTCTGGACAGATTTCTGACGCATTGAGGCGAAATCTGCTGTGATGTGATGTGAAATATATACTGGATTTATTTTGTTCCAGACAGCAGGATGGAGACCTGTTTGTTTGAGATAGCCTATTTGCATTGAAGAACTCCTGTGGTGCCGTCAGATTTGCAGTCAGCACTCCAGCTTGTTTGCCTATAGGGTTTATGTATTGATCTCGGCCGATTCGTGCAGAGTCACCGGCCTGGAGTGGTGCAGTTTGGGTGGGGGTATGTGTGTGTGTGTGTGTGTGTGTGTGTGTGTGTTCCATCTAGGCCATTTAGTCTGGAGTTATTTGAGAGACTTTGATCACTGCCTCTATCATCCTTCCCTAAATGCTGAAAAATGGCCTCACCAACACTTTTCCTCAGTGAGAACTCCAAATAGCCCTGATCTAAGCTGAAACTCATGTTTAAAGTGACTTTATGTTGCTGACTACCCATTTTTCCCTCAAAGGGGACATGAAAGATTACATTAGTCTTGCTCGCGCTCTCTCCAGTCCAACATATACACACACACACATGCACACAGCACAGACTGTAATCACACATTTTGTCATCTGTTGGAGGGAGAGGGATTTCAGCATTATCCTGCTAGACATCCCCTCTAGCCTGTGCCCTATGAACCTATATGACTTTTACTTATGATTACGAATATGTTCACAATTTTGACTGCTTTCATGGCATTTCCTTACAAAACGTAGGCTTCTTCTTCTTCTTCTTCTTTTCCTTTCGGCTTTCCCTTCAGGGGTCACCACAGCGAATCA